>OY992530.1:54770003-54987503 GCA_963921185.1 Dasysyrphus tricinctus | reverse complement strand
AGAGAAAGTGAATCCGTGGAGTGGGGTAGGAAGAAATGCACACGACCAAAATGCCGCCCAATGGAACGTTCATCGAATAAGATATTCGATGTAATATGTAGCTACACGAATCTATGAACTGTACCAGGTTGATGGGGGGCTTTCTTCCCATTTTGTGTATATGTCTATCCAGTGCTCGACCGTCTGAACAACAGGTTACTCCTTGCCATTCGTGTGGTCGGTCGGTCGGACTTTGGACACGGACACGAACAGTCGACAGACCTGAAAAGCAAGAGCAAACGAAGGCGTACCTACGTAACTACAAATACACACACACCCAAATCATCGGTCGGGAAAGGTGGAATAAAACAGACACAGTTGTATTTTTCAGCAGGAAGCTGTTGCACTGGACGCTGGTGCTGGCTCTGGCTGGCACTAGCTGGGGCTGCTGGCTTGGATCTCGGAAAGCAGGTTCGCATTCTCCATGAAGAGCGAGAGATTTATTTACATTGTAAGGCAAGAGTAGTACTAAGCACCTGATGGTTGTATGTTTATATCCTTTTTCGAAGGACATATTACTATAGCGGCAGCCAGAAGAAGGATGAGAATGATCGGATGCTTGCAATGAACTTGTCCTTCCGCATTAGGTGAAGTAGATTCGCGAGAGTCATTTTTCATGTTGTTCCGGGAGAGATGACGAGATGATTGAGTGTAAAAAATTGTTGGCATATTTGTTTCCCGAAGATAGAGGATAGGTATGAAAAAGAAATATTAAGGTAATAAAACAATGAAATTGTTGAAGTATATGTACATAAGCATACACAAAGTATGGGCACATGATTGACAGAATACGTTATGAACTCTTAAGATGTTGCCAAATAAAAACAGAGATTAAAGATGTTAATCGTGTGTACGAAAAGTAGGTATACATGACTGGGTTTCACGTATATACTCGAATAGAAGGCTTCAGGATATGAAATGGATTAGTTGGTTGTAGAGGATTAATTTATTAATGCAACAACGAAATTCAGCAATATGGCATGATCAAGAAAAATGAAACTATATTTTTCTCATCGGCTTTCTATTATAATTATAAAATAAAATTAAATGCACGACTGGGTCGTACGTACTTGTTGTATGTTCAAGTCTCAAGTGACTTAGAATTCAGAATTTCCAGAAAATAAAGCTTTTTCCTGATCTAGTTTTAGCAAACCTCGTATCCATATTTAAAGAGAGATTTGCAAGCTTCTTGTTTTACTAATTTAAATACATTTCAAAAATGTCTTGTAAACATCACCAACTTTGGTGCATTTAATTGTGTGTGGCATTCACTTCAAGTGATTTCAACAAACTCAAAAATTCTGATTTCGTTCTTAAGAATTATGTTATGAGTGCTGGAAATGTTCAATTTCAAATGGCTGATCCACACATTGATTTCGCATAAGGCGAATTTCGTTATAAATAAATTTGACTGTAAGCTAATTTTAAAAATCTATGGTGTGGTTTTTGAAAAATTATTTTTTATTTATAAATTTGTTTGTAATTTTAGTACCTGCCTAAAAGAAAATAAATAAATTAATTGGGTGGCGCAAGAGCTCGTGGAGAACCAGGGCTTGATGACTAACAACTCTCAACCAATACTGTGAGCGTGTTGTTGACAGGAATGGAGGGGACCTACAGTTTTTTGCCGAGTCCGAACAGCTAAATGAGAAGCACTTTTTCTTAACAAGTATTCTCTTGGAGGATTTGTCAGTTCCTCGCAAGAGGCAGTACCTCGGATAAATCATTTCCTAAAAACCTAAAACCTAAAAGAAAACTGATATTTAAAATAAAATAAAATGCACGGCTGGGTCGCACGTACTTGCTCTTATGTTCAAGACCCTTAGGGTGTAAGAAAATTGTATACAAAAACATGGAAATTATGAGAAAAAATGTAGAGAAGCATGAAATAGGACATTTAAATTGGCTAAAACAACTCTTTTGACAGTTTGACGTGAAAAAAGAATGCCATCATAATTCTTAATTAAATATGATTGTATGGTAAAAACCAATTTAAAATCGTTGAAGCGGTTTTTTATATTTTCTTATAAATATATACAATTTTTTAAATATTTTTAAGAACAAATTTTGGTATGCAAATTTAAAGCTTATATTCATGTGTATATAAACAACATTTTTGAAAAAAATTTGTCAACACGTTTTTGAGATATCGAATTTTCAAAAAAAAAAATTTGAAACTTTTTTTAAAAATCTAAAAACTTTTTTTTTGCTATGCAATATTATTTCATCTTATCTGAAATTTCTATTTTAAAAATTCATCTAAATCCGTTCAGCCGATAACGAGAAAATTCAAAATGAAAAAATACTTTCTATGACAGGTACTATTAATGTACTGCTAAGTGTAAAGTTATATAACTTTTGGTAGTAGATCGTACTAATTTTAGTATATGTAAAAGGAAGGTATGGAAAGAACCGTTATTTTTTCATAAATGTAAAATTTTTTCTAAAAATATTTTAGAGTACTGAAAAACTCTTAAATATCGAGTTTCAAAAAAAATCGATTTTGTTGTTTTCGAAATATTTGATTTTCCAAAAAAAAAAAAATTATGCATTTTTTAAAAATTCAAAAAATAGTTTTTCAAAAATTTTGGTACACAAAACTATTTATATTTGTTTGGAAGCTTCTGCATAGAAACAAATAATTTAAATCGGTCATACCGTTTTGAAGAAAATCAAAAATAAAAAAAATGGGTCTTTGGGAGGTACCATTAATAACCATTTTTGAAAAATGGTTTTCCACCCAAAGGAAGCCTTTTTGCTAAAAAAAAATTTAAAAAAACGTGTGGGCATAATCACCAAAAACCATTATGTATGTACCAAGTTTGAAGAAAATCGATCGAGCTGTTTAGGCTGTAGACGAACAGACAGACAGACAGACAGAATTGTGCCACCCACTTTTTTGGTGTTCTCTATCATCGTAATATCATGTTTGATTGTTATCTCAAATTTTTTTGTGTACGAATCCAAAACTTGCCTTATAGTCCAATCATATTGTATTTTTACCATGCAAATTGTAGGGTAGTTTTGATTTGTTCGCACCTTTATGTTTTTGGAGGTGCTGAATCCGAATCTGAGGTTTGCCAACAAAATTTCGTGACGGAACATGGAAAAAAAAGTGCAAAAATTGATGCCAAAATTCATTTTTTGGGAGTTTTTCACTAATGGCTCGAAAACTACCAGCTATTCGAAAATCACATCACAGTACTATTGAAAGTATACACAATTTCTAATAAATCCCTATTTAAGATTTTTTTCTGCGACAACTCTAGTCGAAAATTGACGTTTTTTTACTGTTTTCGAAAATCCACTCGAAAGTGCTAAGAAATTACTTTGTGTGACAAAATTTGAGTTTTTGTCTGTAACATGAACCTAAATATTTTTTTCTGATGGTCTTTGATGCGCTGAGTTTAAATCTGGCCTTGAAATTATTCTATCACGTCACGTTTTTGAGATATTCGAATATAAAAATAAAAAAAATATGCATTTTTTATACAAATTTGGGGCTCGAGGTAATTTTTTTCGAAAAAATCTTTATGGTCATTCTAATGTATGAATATTTCACTTCAAAATTCTTTTTGTATTTTTCAAATACCTCCATCTATCTAGAGATCGTTGGTTTTCGTCTTACTACCTAATTCGAAAAATCCAGTCAATTTGTGCTCAAAAGGGCAAATTGTAAGAATTTTTTAATCTGTGGAACCATTTTTGTGAAAAATAAGATATTGCTTTGATCTTAAGGATTTACAATATTGAATGGCAGGTACCTTTATTTTTGAACCCAAACAAAATATAGACAAAAAAGGATCGGGGAGAATGTTAAAAAATACTATATATATCACGTCATTATTGGTCTTGGAGTTTGGTGTATCCAATTCTCCTTTGTATGGAAGAGAGGATGGCCTAAGAAGTACTGATTTATCACCTTAAACAACATTTTTTCGGTCAAAAACTTTATTTTAAGGAATAGAATTTTGATTTTAGGGGTTCCTGATTTAAAAAAATGATTTTGGGAAAAACAGACACACTAATTTACATTTATATGACTTTTATTGAAAAAATTGAAATTGCCTTCTTTCACAAATTATTTAATAACTTCTACATTTATCGTTCGATTTTGTAAAACTTTGGCTAAAATCTTTGTTAAAAAGATTTTTTTTCACTTCAGTCCTTAAAATTATTTTTAATATTTTGTTTCTATCTATATGGAGCAACCAAAAACTAGAAATTTTTAAAAAATACTAGTTTTTCAAACTTTGAATGCCCGTAACTTATAAAATTTTAGTCCGACTTATAAAAACAGTACATCGTCGGAAGGAGACAGATCACATCACTCAGAAAATATATATTTTATGTAAATTAACTAAACCGTTAGCGAAATTTATAGGAATATCTGAAAAAATAGCTGAGAAAATGATTTTTGCGCATATCTCGAAAACATTTCACTTTCTTTGTGATTTTTTTGATTATTCTTTCTGGGATATCTTCCTATTTATTTTCTCCTATTGTTCAAAACAGCGTTGGAAAATGGCTAATCATTATTTTCACTTTTGGTGTAAGTATATGTGTGTGATTCTGCGCCAACTCTGTGATTCTTTATGTATAGCAGTTCTTTTTTTATTGTTAAATGTATAATTTTTTTAATTTCTGGTTCGAATTGGGTAAGTGACCAGGTACAAAAATCAAAATTCAAGTCCATTATTAAATTTGCTACATATTATACATGGCTTGGAAAAAGGTTGTCTAATCAAAATCTCCGTTCCATGTTTTCCAATCAAATCTAATTTTTTCCATTAAAATTCTTCATTGAATAGAAATATTGCTCTTAACAAAGTTTGAGTTCAATACTTGCTTCACAAAATTTTGCAAAATTAACTCACAAACACAAACTATTTGTTGAATACAATAATCATGTCCGAAGATTTAGTTTTATTTTTGAATTCAAAAGATTCCCACTTAACCGCCATTTCGTTTTTGTCTTACGACGTTTGTATGGGGGTATTCTATATTTTGTTATACGATGAAATCTACCTTAGGCGGACAGCGACGGACGGTTACAACACTTTTATCCGTCTAAAAGCAAAAATCAAAAAAGTTATTTAAAAATAAAATTTTTATAAAGAAAATATTTTTAGCTCCAAGAAATAACAAAAATTATATTAAATTAATTATCCTTTAAACATTCAACAAAGTTAATATAATGATAAATACAAAATACAGAAAATAAGACTTAATTTCACAAAAAAAAAAATTTCATCCCAATGAGGAATTTTAAAAAAATAGTGCAATAAAATTTTTTAACAAACGGGAACTTAATGAACAAGAAGATAGAATAACAGATCACAGCTGCAGAAAAAAATTGATCTTGTAAGCATGCACCCCAATATCATGATTAGATCATAAATTCTTATTTTCACAACTTCCTAGACAAGACAACCTTTATCTACAAAAACAATTCGATTGATCCTTTATCTATATTCTATAGGTACAAAGTTTCTATAAGTCGAACTTTATTTATAAATTTTTTGTTAACACTAAAAATTGTCTTAAACTAAATTAAATTCTGATTTCTCGATACTTAACGAAATTTCGCGAATAACATGAAAAATAAAAACACAAATCTAAAAAAAACAAGAAAATAGAGCCTACATTTGCGTGTTTTTCACGTATTTCAAGTTTTTCCAAAGCGATCAAATAAACGATGTAATTTTTCTACGTGTGTTTTATTTCGGAAGTTGAAATAAGTAGTTGTTGTAAACAGCTTACATAATAATTCATATGCCTGCCCAACTTTTCTACACAAATTTCCTGTCCATATAACCTAACCACGGCATGCCTGCAAGATAAATAAAATGATACTTGAAAACGAAAGGAAAACTCAAATGAAAATACAGAGAGATAAGGAAAAAAAAAACGCAAATCAGAAACTGAGAAAAGGTAGATACGTCGGAAGGTACCTATTATATACATCTACAATCTACATCCTTAAAGAGATGTTATTCACTTTAAAGATTTTCTGCACGACTTGGACATAAACTGAGGAAAAATCCCAGCGAAATTGAAAAACTTTTTCATCACTCTTTTACTGTTACTGCCTAAATATGAAGTTAGCCGCCACCGCACACTGCAAATCGATTGAGCCAGGGAGTCTGTCCTAGCCTCTGAGTCCTGTCGACCAAAGAAGACGATGAGGAGCGTCTTGTAGCTGCCAATTTGCATTTCTAATAAATTTTCAAATAAATTTACAGTTTTTTTCTCCTTTTATTTTTGTTGACTCCCAGTAGAATCTGTTCCTTATTTTTTGTTGTTTTTGTAGATTTGAAGATTCAGATGAAAAGTTTTACTCATTGACAAAGTTTTTCAAAAGCCAGAGGAGTGTGAACAAATGGTGGTAATTCTGGTCCAGTTTAACGCACAATGATGGCACTAATGGTGACAGTTCGCTTCTGATTTATTCGAAACCATTTTTTTTGGGGGGATTTTGGATCGGTTGGGCTCATTCGAAGCATCATCGGTGCGTCGCGATTTGTCGGTTGGTCGGTCTGTCTTCCATTGACTGTTTCCGTGTTGAGTTTATGATTAAGTTGTTCAAATGAAAGTTTGTATACAGGTTGAGGAGAGGCTGTGAAGGTGATGAGAACCTTTGAGTGACTTCAGATGTATATGAAATGTTTATTTAACACGATTCACAAATAAAAGAACAAACTTATGGAAATAATGATTATTTTATCACAAAGATAATCTCTAAAAAGAACAAAAGGAAGAAGAGTATAAGCAAATGAGAAAAGTTTATTTTTAAGAGACTTCTTAAATATTTCCTTATGTTATTGAAGTTAATCTTTATGTCATTGTTTGTTTTCCGCCTTTTTTTTTTGTTGGAATTAAAACTTTTGAATTACCAAATTAAACAAAAATTAGTTGCTAAAATGAAATGGCAGAAATTATTGCTGTTTTTGAATTCAATAAGAGAAACAGGCAAAATGAAACAAAAATTATTCCGTTATTTTTATTGACAAATCTGAAGATGTCACTCATGGGGTAAGTGAAAGTGTTTAAGCGTATTTAACAACTGAATTAAAGTTTAAAAATTAAGTTTTTTATTAACATTATGTTTGTTCATTATGTATAGAGAAACAAGCATAAAAGTTCATAAGTTTATGGCAGTTGCTTCCAAGGTTTCAAACAAAAAAATATCCTTCTCCTTTTTTCCTTTTTTCATTTCATTATTTTTTCTTTTATTTCCCTTTTCCTGGATACTACAATGAACAATTTGAAGTTGTCTTTCCCTCAATATCCACCACCAAATAATAAATAGGCTATTAAAAGCACATAATTCATCAATATGTTCTATTTGGATTTTGGCATTTCATAATTCTAACTTCTTTATTCTCGCATACGCGCGATAAAAATATCGATATAATATAGATACACATTTAATTCGTTCTTTTGTCATTTTCTTCTTAAATAGCTACACCAAGCAGAAAAATCGATTGTTTTTCCATATAAACTACATAGCTGATGACTCATTTTTTGTATACGATTATTCATTTTTTTAATAAAACTTTAGTTCTCTTAGTTGTATTTTGTACCCCTTGATGTCTTAATAGTTACTACATTCAACTGTCTAGTGTCATTATGGAAGAGTTCTGAGAATTATTTGCCAGCAAAAATGGCAACCAAAAAAATTGAAATATTTGTTCTGGGTAGGTCTTTTGCAAAAAAAGACACATCCTTCAAGAGAAGGTATTATGAAAAAAGTGCATATTTATAAGATACGGTGACCATCCGTCCATTTTTTGAGAGGACTGTTCTCTTTCAAGCAGTTATATTCTCTTTGATCCCTCCTTAAAGATGACAGTAAATTGTCCTCTTTTTACTCAACTCTTTTTTTCAATGCGACAACCGAAAATGCTCCTTACAAATAAATAATAGCTATTCTGAGAAAGTGGGTGGATACCACGCCCCTTTAATGGAAGATCTGAATTCTTATTTTTCTCTTTCCACTAATTTTCATCGTTTTACAACAATCGGAAGTGCATTATATCATTGATAATAATTTTTAAAAAGTGGGTAGATGCCACGCCCCTTGAGCTGAAAATTATAAATTTCTGACTTTTCTCTTTGCATGTCAAACCCTCTTTGGACGTCAAACCCTACCACTCTAACAATTTTAATCGTTCTAAAACAATCGGGATTTTAAGGAATGTGGCCGGATGCCACGCTCCTGAATGGAAAACCCCAATTTTTCAACTTTTTTCTTTTTAAGTACTTCAAGTCCTACCGCTCTACCAATTTTCATCGTTCTACATCAATTGGAAGTGCTCCAAATACTTTATATGAATTTTTAAAAAAGTGGGTGGATGCTACGCCCCTGAATAAAAAATTTCATATTTTCGATTTTTTCCTTTCTATGCACCACAACGACGCCCTATGCCCCAGCCGGGGTTACAGGACACGATGATGATGATGATGATACACCACAAGGCCTACCATTGTACGAAATTTATAGCTTCTACGATGTCAGGAAGTGCTCCATAATTTTGATGATCTGTCAGTAAGTCAGTTACGGTCTTTGCGATTTTTGAAGTCCTATATCTCAGGAATTATTAATGCTAAAGAGTTGAAATTTGGTGAGCCACATGTGTTTCTGACTTTATTGAGAGTGAAATTAGGGGTTAAAATAAAATAAAATAAAATAAAATAAAATAAAATAAAATAAAATAAAATTAAATTAAATTAAATTAAATTAAATTAAATTAAATTAAATTAAATTAAATTAAATAAAATTAAATTAAATTAAATTAAATTAAATTAAATTAGATTAAATTAAATTAAATTAAATAAAATAAAATTAAATTAAATTAAATAAAATTAAATTAAATTAAATTAAATTAAATTAAATTAAATTAAATTAAATTAAATTAAATTAAATTAAATTAAATTAAATTAAATTAAATTAAATTAAATTAAATTAAATTAAATTAAATTAAATTAAATTAAATTAAATTAAATTAAATTAAATTAAATTAAATTAAATTAAATTAAATTAAATTAAATTAAATTAAATTAAATTAAATTAAATTAAATTAAATTAAATTAAATTAAATTAAATTAAATTAAATTAAATTAAATTAAATTAAATTAAATTAAATTAAATTAAATTAAATTAAATTAAATTAAATAAAATTAAATTAAATTAAATTAAATTAAATTAAATTAAATTAAATTAAATTAAATTTAATTAAATTAAATTAAATTAAATTAAATTAAATTAAATTAAATTGAATTAAATAAAATAAAATAAAATAAAATAAAATAAAATAAAATAAAATAAAATAAAATAAAATAAAATAAAATAAAATAAAATAAAATAAAATAAAGGAAAATAAATTAAAATAAAGTGAAGTGAAATGAAATGCAGTAAATCAAATTAAATGAATGAATTTATTGTCGCTGTCAGTAAAGATTAGTAAATTTAATATTTGAACAATTTTTCAGTCTATGGATATCAGTGTTATCTCTGAAAATTTTGAGAAAGTGTCAAAAAAAGGTGTCCAAGGGGTAAAAAGGTGTCCCTTACAAATTTCAATTAGAACGCAATATTGAATTAAAATTTAACTATTTACATTAAAATAATAAAAAATATTTCTTCAAATAGATGCCTGTTCAATTTTGCATGTAACAAAGGGCCTTATTACGAGTGTCGTTTGCTTTCGTTAAACGATTTCTGCCGAAAGTCGGTCATCAAACTATTTATTTTGATTTTAAAATCCTAATTATTATTGTGTACTAAAATTTTCGTTTTGAATTGTTAAAATTTGGTAAAAGCAATTGACACTTTCGACACCAAAACAATTTTGAAAACATTATAAGAAAGAAAGGAACCTATTTTTTGAACTCCAATTCAGTGCCTCAAAGAGATATAAAGTCGAATTGCAAGTTTCAACTTCTAATTTATTAGTCGTTCACTTATTCTCCATTGGTTTAAGTATTAACTTTGAAAACATTCTCCCAGCGCATGTACCGGCAAAGCCAATATTATTTCTACAAATCCAAAGAAATTTGATATAAGCAATATTCATATGTATATTTCAAAAATTGTTTCTAAATGCTTGCTTAATTTCAAAAAAAGGTTCAAAATCCATTATTTTTTAAAGAGGTGTCCTGGTGTCCGTGGGTACGAAAAGATGTCAAATTGACACTAAAGTGTCCTAAATGAGCCCTGATGGATATCCGTAGAGCTGAACGGACTTGTAAGCAGCGTTACCACTTCCGAAAAAAAAGCCGAAGTAGTTTTGAAGAAAAATGTGAAGTAGATTGAGAAAAATCGAAGTAGATTTCAAAATGTACTTTTTTGTACATATAGGTACATTTATTAGGCCAAGAGCAGTGTACTTTTTTCTTGAAATTTATTCCTGAACTGATTTTCTTGATGGAATATGTTCAGGGATGTCCCCTGAATATAAATCCAAGTTGGCGGGACTGGAAGGCACGAGCATCTTTGGAAAACTTATTTTATCATTTATCTCGTGAACCGTGCATCGCACGAATATAATAGTAGTTTTTTTTTAAAGCTAATATTCCATTCTTTTATTTGTTTTTCTAAGTCATGTTGCTGTTGCGAAAAGTTTTTGAGAAGTTTAATTTTAAAGTCAATTTATCAGCATATTTATTTATAGATGTTGTCTAAGCTGTTGCTAGCAAAGACTGGAGTTTTTCTATTGAAATTCCCATAGGATAAACTCCAGTTTTGTTTGTTTTCAAAAATATGGACTTAAAATTCTTATTTCTTAAAAAAATTTCACAAAAACAACTTGATTTAAGACAAAACAAACAAAAGAATGGAGTATTTACTTTAATAAAAATTAATATTATATTCGTACGACGCACGGTTCACGGGATATTTGATAAAACGCGTTATCCAAGATGGCGGCTGATACTTGCACTCCCCAGTCCCACAAACTTGGATTTATATTCTGGGGACACCCGTGAACATATTCCATCAAGAAAATCAGTTCAGTAATAAATTGCATTAAGAACCTCCGTTTTTGTTCTGGCTCTTGGAGTATATATTTTGATTAAATTTAATTAAATTAAACTAAAAAAAAAAAACTAAAAACAAAAAGGTTATTCTCTCAGACTTCATATTAACATACTTATGTATACTATGTATATTTCAATATAGCTGAAATTATAAAACAAATTGTTTTTTTCGACGGTAGTTTTTATCTCTTTCACTTCTAAGCCTGACAACACCTGGTTCAAGTGTAATTTTTTTTACGAATCTATTATTTACTCCTAACAGTAAACGCTACTACTACCAGTCAATTTGTGCTCAAAAGGGTGCTTAACAAGCATGTTACGTCAGGAAATCTACATAAAGTAGGAAAAAAATCAACACTACGCCACAATTTGCATGGTAAAAACACAATATCGCTGGACTAACTGCGAATTCAATGAAATAAAGGAAAAGGAAGTAGATTTGGCTTTTTTTTGTAAAATTGCAGTAGGTTGAAACAGAAAATTTTAAAATGAAGTAGATTCCCATATTTCAGTGATGGTGCGAAGTAGGAAGTAGATTTAAGAAAAATAAGAAAAAAAGAAGTAGATCTACTTCAATTGAAGTAAAGTGGTATCACTGCTTGTAAGTGTAAGTGAGTCGTATGACAGCCATCGGACTAGAAGGACGCAGCTGGAGGACCCCTGACTACTTAAACATCCTTAAAAAAAAACAATGCTATGGTGTGGTTTACGGACTTGTGGAAACATCCATCGATCAAAAATGGGTTGCCAGAACGTAACTGTCAATTTCACTATTTCCCTATTGATATAAAAAAGGACTATTTACTGCCTTAAATTGAAGACAGTGATCTCCAAGACATTTGGTAGAAACTTTACAGTGTAACTTGCAACACTGCGCATGAAGATGGCATGGCTCCACTGAGAAATCATCTTGTTTTGGATTTGTCCTGAAAAATGTGATAGAACACCTTTGGATCTTGTTTTTTGGGTTCATATGAAGTAAAAAGTCTACACCAATAAGCTAGCCATGATTAAGAACTTTAAAGCCATACATTACGCAAGTAATTACCTAAATAAATAATTGAGTAGATACCGGTAGGAATGCTGGAAAAAGCTATCCAAAATTGAACCTTCCGAATGGACGATTTACATCAGCGTTCGCAGTCATCATTTGAATGAAATTATCTTTTATAAGTAAAAGGCAGAAATTGTTCTTTTGGATCATAATATGGATTCCACCATCCAATTCTATTTATTCTATAAAATTGATAAAAAGGACCTGTAAATGAATCGCCCATTGCTGAAAACCTTGTTTTAGAGAAAAGAAGGAATAAGTATGAATTTTAATTAATATTAAAACATTTTTTTTTGTGGGACACATAGTTGGATATTATAAGGTAAAAAAAAACTGTTTTTCTAAATTTTATTAATTTAGAATTCTGTATATAATTTTCAATATTATTTTGTATATTTGATCCATTCAGTAATTATATTTTATATAAGTTACAAATACAAATGGAAAAAATTCAACTACTGGAATATTATAGTAAAACCATGCATTTTATAAATGTTTGTATTTTTAATAAATACAGAAACAGATGGTAAACAAAATATTAATGTCGGTTTATTTTTTTTTTTAGCTTGAATCCACAAAATGTTGGTTTTCTTGATTATACAAAATTAATATAATAGTAAAACCACTCTTCCGATAAACAAAACACATAATAATAAATATTTTCTCAGAACTCTCATGGTGCTGATGATGTCAAATCAGTTAGAAACATAGTTTATGTTTTGTCAAGCTATAACCATTCAGCGTACATGAACTTCAATTTCTACACCTGCACACATATCTATATGTATGATGTATGAATAGGTAAACAAATAGAATATAGGTGGTGGGGCCCAGATATGGCGTTGGCATTGACGTTAATCAATGGAAAGCAAATATTGCAAACATTTCAGAATAGACAATTCATTTCACCATTAATTTGTATTTTCACATTCAGCCAGATGTCACTGGCATATACGACCCGTTGAATAAAATCATTGTGTGAATTTTAATTGCTCACAGAACCTTTATTTTTGTTATTTTAACTTCTATATACAGGTCCGCATCAGTCTTTGACCAGTTTCGTCTAAACTAAACTTTGATGTTTTTGTTTTCGTTGGAGAAAAATGATATATTATGAAACAGAAATTTCTATAAAAAAGAACTTTGAATACTATGCTTCCTTAACTCTGGCTGAAGGTTAGACTTACAGCATTCAACCGTGGGAACACCCTCAAAAACGGATTTCAAAATGGCGGATTGATTTGGGTTCTGTTTGAGGTTGTTATTTTTACTACGCAGTTTTTTACTGTTTTTCTGTGCAGAAATCAATTGCTTATCCGAGGAGAGGGCCATGAAACTTACCATGTCATGATAATCCCAGTCACCCTTCCCCCTAGTCAAAACATCTCCCCCATATCTGGCCCCCAGAGAAAATAAAGGATACTTCAACTATTCACTTTAAGTCTAAGAAACTGAGGAAAAAAGACACCCCCCATTTACGACCCCCCTCTTTCAATGATCAATGATCTCATTAGAGCCCAAGAGAAAATTATAGACACGACAAAATACTCTTATATAGTCAACAAATACTGAAGGCAAATACCAGTCTTCACGCAGTCAACCAGCCCATCCCCCACCTGTCATGAGCTCCCAAGCACTTCTTTTAATTGCAGGGTTTTATTACAATTAATTCTATATTAAAGGACGTTTATCAAGAATGACGCGACGTACGGTACAAAAATACCAGTAGAGATATTAAATTTGAGCCTATCAAGTAGAGCTGGGTAAGCCGTTCATGTCAAATGATCGAATCGTTCAAGAATCGATCACCAAAATGATTCGATCATTTCAATCAATCGATTTTTCGATTTTCACTGAGCTTATTATCGGTTCAATTTTCTTTTCGATTTCGATGGAATTTAATCTCTCCGATTTTGACGAATTCAATTCAAAACTCTTCCGATTTTGATCGAATCCGAAACAATACAATTTTGATGGATTAAAAAGCTCAAATAATATGGAATTTTCTTAATTTGTTACTGCTCCGGAAAAGGTGATTTTATGCCAATTGGTTGAAATTTGGATCGAAATATACTTTTTATGTAAAAATATAGTTCGGCCCCTATCCGCCAAGACATCAACTGTCAAGTTCCAATGACGGATGGCTACGATGTCAATGGATTAAAAAACCTCTTAAAAATTTCAAATTTTTGAATAATTTTTACTGCTCCGGTTATTGGGTTACATTTGGATCAAAATAAACATTTTCTCTCATAATACAGTTCATCTTCTATCTTGCAAGCCATCAACCGTCAAATTCCATTGATGATGGCTAAGATGTCGATGGTTTAAAAAAACCTCTAAGAAATCTGAAATTTTTGACGAATTTTTAGTGCTCCATAAAAAGGTGACTTCAAGGCAATTGTATGATATATGGATCAAAATATACTTTTTTCTATCAAAAATAGTTCCTCTTCTATATTTCAAGCAATCAAATGTGAAATTCAGCCGCGTGAACCCATTTCATGATAGCTACTTATTGTAAAACAGAATAGTAACCGCTATCATTAGTGTTATCATTTACAAAAGCCGTCTGTGGGCTGACTTGTCTAGGTTGTTTCGTTGCTTTTTTATACAAAAAAAAAAAACAGTAAAACTTAGTAAAATCATATCAAAAATGAAGCTTAGAAAGTGACTTTACCACTTTCATTTAATTTTTAATATATTTCAAATTTTGAAGAGAAAGTGTAAGCAAAACACCTTTGTTTTAAAAGTGTTTCGACTCAAGACAACCAATAAAATGCTGTCCAAACGTCAAGACAGTCTCAGCTTTTTTTTTGGTACCCCATCAATAATACTTATGCAACCTTTTAAGTAGTTTTTTTTTTAAAACAAAGCTAACTGAAAAAGCTTTCCCAATCCATTGTTTTGTAATTTTTTGGAAAAAAGCTACCGGCAAATAGAACAGTTTCAACCCTATGGAAATAACAAGCAACCTTTAATAATTGCCTTGTTTGGTTAATTGCTGAAGAAACAAGGATGTTCTGTAAGTAACGCAAATTGGGATTCTGATGTGGACATTGTTTGTGCCGCAACTCATCTTCAGAACGAGTTCATACCACTGTGATAGAAGACGACATTGATCTACTGATTTTGCTTTTTTACCATGCAAAGCACAATGCAATCAAACTAAATCATCGCAGTAAGATGTGGATCAACTCCAAATACAGTGACTGCCTTTTGCGAGGAACTGACAAATCCTCCAAGAGTATTACTTGTCATGAAAAAGTGCTTCTCATTTAGCCGTTCGGACTCGACAAAAAACTGTAGGTCCCCTCCATTCCTGCCAACAACACGCACACAGGTATGGTTGTGAGTTGTAAGTCACTAGGCCCTGGTTCTCCATGAGCTGTTGCGCCACCCAATTTATTTATTTTATTTATAATGGGCCTTGTATGCATATGCAAAAAATATCTTCAATTATATGTGTACTCAATATTACCTAATGCAACTCTAGTTTTTCAAGAGTTATTTCTGAATACTGTTACTGTTTTTTTTTTTTTATTTACAAATAAATAATAAATTAATACATTTACCAAGAATATACATAATTTGTTCTTTAATTTCAAATAAACTTTTTCCGGTTGGGTCCTCCGAAAACTTTATGGCCTATATTTTTCAGGGCTAGCAAAGCTATTTAGTGAAAGAATTTTAAGAAACGGCTCAAGACCTAGAATATGTGTGTATGTAAGCATGCTAAAAGCTTACAATAGGTTTATTTATGTATGTATGTTCTCATTTTCTAGGACCATTACTGAAGATTGGTCGTGTTTATCATTTTCCTTCGGTCTTTGCTGGGAGGAGGACATGGCTTGGGGGGTCATGATTTTGTCCGATTTTGGATATATTTTTTAATGGTTAGCAGATGAAAAATCAATTAGAAAAGCTTTTGTTGCTATTTTGCCCATGTTCACGGTATTTTTAGCTTAGTTTGCCTCGACTGAATACATAAATTTCTTTGTGATTTATACACATATATATAGATAAAATATACTGTTTTTAAAGTAGATATGGTATACCTATACGTAAATAATTGTGTGGGGGGGGGGGATCATTAATAAGGGAGATCAGAAATGGGGAGTGTTTATCTCTATACTCGTGAAGATTGGTCGCGTCTATCATATTCTCTAGGGCTCTGAAGGGAGTGGGGGGGGGGGTCATAAATGGGGAAGGGTCATGACTGGGGGAGGGGGTAATGACTCGGGAATGTCATAGCGGATCCACCAGTGATAATTAAACATAATTAAAAGGAAACATCACAGCGTAGTAAAAATAACAACCAATAACAACAAACCAATAAATCCACCATTTTGAAAATCGTTTTTCGGGGCGTTCCCATGGAGGGATTTTGTCTGATTTTGGATATGTCTTTCAGTAGTGGTAACTGATCATAAATTAATTAAAACAGCTTCTGTTGCAATTTTTCCCATGTTAAATCATATATTGCCTGGACTAACAGCTAAAAGTCAAATTTAATCTTCAACTGAAAAAACAACCTCAAAGCTAACTTGGGCTTAATTTATTTGCAGGATTACCTTACTCTGACTTAATTCCAGTACTGAAAAAAGATCATCCTATTTTCGAGGTTGAACCCAAGTTAACTTTTAAAACATAATTCTTTAGAAGCAGCTTTTAAGTGCTGAATTAACACTGAGTTATTTAAGCTTATCTTGCTTATAAATTAAACCTGATTCAACTCAGAAACAGTTTTTCAGTGGAGGACTAACTCGAGCTTCTTTTAGATAATATGTAAAATTAAGATTAAACACTTTATTTCTAAAAAACCAAATACGTAAGTACATTATTTAGTCTTTTGAAATCGTCATACATAATTATGAGTACTCACGACAAAAAAAAGTGTTAATCTAATCAATTTTTGTAAGGCTGATAGCGAAGAGATAAGATAGAACGGATAGTCATACCTTTTTGTAGTCAAGAGCCTATTTACGTACCTAACTTGGTTAATAGCGGAAACTGGGCCCTGGCTGACCATGCATACCTATATGGCAATCTAATTTTTGCTGTTTTGCATTTTTGCATCAAAAGGTAGCTTACTTTATTTTAGTGCGCTTTTCATCATTTGCAAAAAGTTACAATCATCTGTTGAACATTTGTTACAAAAAGGAGAATTAAAAGCTCACTATTATTGAGAAAACTGAAGAAGTTTGTGTTTTAATTGGTGGGTTTTTATCTCCAATTACATATTCACATAACTCAGACAAATTTTAAAAGTTAGTCAGGTTCAAAAAATCTCCATTGCATATAGTTCGAAGGTAATGGTTTAGTATTTAACAAACTAAAATTAACACTTTAGATTCATAATAAATTTTATTTTTAACTTTTAGGAATTATTTAAATATGCCACTGCCAATGTGATTAACAAAAGCATATTAAATGAGGAATATTTTTTGTTAATGGTTAGTAGATTCTAGGAAGTATAATTTGAATTTGATTTTTTTAAACAGAAACCAATCTAAAAACATAATACATTCTCTATAGTAGGGGAGTTATGGCACGATATGAGGGCATACCTTTCATTTCGACCTGATGGGTTGAGCTTTAGTGCACTAATAGTTCATGTGCTAACTTAACTTTTAAGAAGTGTTGCCAAGGTAGCAACACTGTCAGAAGGACAAGAGAAGAGTTGCCACAACCCAGAATTGTTGCTTATAAATCGAAAACCAAGGTTCGGACGATGACCCGAGAACTCAACATCCTTGAAACCATAGGACCAAATTATTATTTTCCTCCCACCCCTCCCCTTGCACGAAGGGGGTGGAAAAAAGTCGTTTTGGAAACAAAATTTGAAAAGCCAAGAAAAGTTAGAAAAATATTTTTATTAATTTATAAAATTTAAAGATAGTGTCGACGCAGAATTTCACAATCTACTACGCATTACATCCATTAGAAACCTACTTTGTTTTTTTTTTTTTAAACCACTTTCAAAGTGCTGGGGAGGGGGGTTATGAAAGATTAACAAACTTAAATATTTATCTTGGAATAATAAAAGCACATGACACATGTTTTAAGGGTATTTTTGAATGCCCAATCTTACTTAATCAGAATGAACTTGATATACAACTACCTTCAAAAAAGTTATAGCCTTCTTCATAAATGATGACCGAATTATTAGTGAAACACGTAAAATATTACAAACTTGGTCAACATATTTCATTTGTCATAAGCAACAAGATTCAAAAGAGTCTAAAAATATTTGTAGTGAAAGGGTGTGATCCAGATCTGTCACCTTTTTGCACCAAATACACTAGAGCGGCAGATCCAAAAAATGACCGCGAAAAATTTACGTTTTTTGGATTTTACCAATGTTGCGTTTGACGCTTTAGGTCAAAAAATCGGATTTATCACTAGGCCAATATGATAAACAACTCAGCAAAAAAAAAACAGAACTACCGGACTTAACGCAAGGTCTCAGTCCTATGAAACTACAAGCTGGACTAAAAAGAAAGAAACAGTTTTATTTGAAGTTGGTGAAAAATTGAATAAATACAGGAGAGTTGTGGCTTAAATAAGTTACATGTGTTTTAGTTTTGTCCACCTAGTTTTTTTTTGTTTAGTTGTTGGTTATTAAAAAAGGTATGAGTAAAGATAAAATAAATAATTGTTAATTAAAGTCTAGCATATTTTGATCCGAACAAAATTAAAACACTCAAAATGTCATGGATTTTATTAATATTATTTATATTTTGTTAAAGAGATAAAATTCCGAGCTTAAGTTTTGGCCAACACTGTATGTATACTCCGATGATAGCTATATCTTTGCTTAAGTCCAATAAAGCTGCTAGAGCTAATGCTATTCAAAGCGGCTGGCGATGAATTGGTTAGGAATATGCACCAGCTCATCTGTAAGATATGGTCGGAGGAGCATGCCCGATTAATGAACATCAGCATTGTTAGCCCGATCCTCAAGATAGGCGATACTCTGGACTGCACCAACTATAGAGGCATCACCAGTCTTCTTAATATCAACTACAAGCCATTCGTCAACAACCTGATAAGTCCATATCGGTGTGGCTTTAGGCCAACCAAATATTCGCACTACGGCAAATCTTGGAGACAACCCAGGAGTTTCAAATAAATACCCACCACCTTTTCATCGATTTCAAGGCCGCATATGACAGCATCTATAGAGACTAGCTATATAGAGCAATGTCTAGTGTTGGCATCCCTGCCAAACTCGTCCGTTTGTGTTGGATGACCATGGAAAATGCACGCTGCTCCATCAAGGTCGGCAAAGACCTCACCGACACCTTTGATGTCATAGAAGGTTTTAGGCAAGTCGACGCACGCGCTTTCATGCGACTTCTTCAACATCGTTCTTGAAAGAATAGTGGAAAGCTCTCACGTCAACACTAGAGGCACAATCTTTCAAAAGTTCGTCCAATTAATCGCTTACGCTGACGACATTGACATAATCGGACGTACATAGGGTGATGTCAGTGGTGCTTTTGTGATTATAGAGAAGGAGGCCAAGAAGATGAGTTTAACGGTGAATGAAAGCAAAACGAAATATTTTGAGGTGGTCAGAGACTTTGTCTCCTATAGGATCTGCCATAAACTCAGCGAACGACACCAGTGCTGAAATCAAACGAAGAATTACTCTTGTCAATCGCTGTTACTTTGGTATCAGAAGCCAATTGAGAAGCGAAGCCTCTCTCGAGCAACTTAAATGTCCCTGTATAAGACGCTTATCATACCGGTCCTGATGTATGGTGCAGAGGCATGGGCACTGTTAACGGTGGATGAGAACGTGTTAGTCTGTTTTGAGAGGAACATTCTCCGGGTGATTTTTGGTCCCGTCGGCATAGATGGGGAATGGAGAAGAAGATACAACAACGAACTGTATGGGCTGTACAGTGACACCGACCTAGCCACAAAAGTGAAAAGCCAACGACTGAGATGGCTGGGTCAGCTAGAGCGAATGGACATCGATGCTCTGGCCCGGAAAGTCTTTGAATCCAACCCCGTGGGACAGTGCAGTAGAGGTGGACAGCGTAAAAGGTGCCAAAAAATTGCCACTTGTATCTACAAAATTTACCAACGCATGTAAATACTTACACATATCCACTGCATATATAGAATAGAAAAACAAAAAAATGTATATTATCCATCACCAGCTCGTTATCACTGAATACACAGCAAATACTACATCAAAAGCCATTGAGATTGAGTGCACCAAAATGGCAAAACAAGAATTAATTTTTGTGAATCTTACTATACTACTCACATATATGTATCTGTTGGCAAAACGGTAAACCGACCTTTCTGGTTTTGTTAATCAGCATAATCTCTGTCTGTATCTAATCTTTCCTATTATCTATCTTTTCTTTGATCTCCATATTGAGCAACTCTTTGTCGTTGCCAAGGTGTTTGATTAAACGTTTTATTTTAAGCTGTGGGGAAAATAGGTACTGTTTGTATTAAAATACCTGTTTTTAATTATTTTTAAATTAATTATTATGTAGGTACTATCTAGGTGCTTCAACCTTCTCAAACAAAACACAAGTACAGTTCTTAAGAAAAACCCTTTATTATCTTAGTTTACATTATACAGATCCTGCAATCAATAGAAAACAGAATGATGATTTAAATATTTTTTTCTCGTTGCCTCGACCCATTTTTCTCGCTTTTCTTATTTATTTTTTGCTTGGGACAGCTTAAAAAAAAACCTAACAAAATCCTAACCATTCACCCACGTAATCGCCCCCAATCACTTTTATCGAATGCAAATACTGGCTCAAGTTACGATATAATGACATTTAAGGCGTCGTCGTCGCTTTCACATAGACGCGTCGGCAAATAAGATTTTTCATCCTTCAATTGGATATTTACCGTTCCACCCAATGCAGTTCTGTAAAACCATTTCTACCATATTATATCACCTGGCTTACTCCCCCCAACCCCTTCCACCCTATTACCACACAGGGCCACCCACACAGACCCTCCTCTCGCAGCAGTCCCACTAAATCAACAAAACCTTTTTATTTGCATTGCGAAATCGTTCTAACCGCAGGTATGCAACGACGAGCACAGACGGACTAATGTCATCGACAAGGATATTGTTGATAATGATGGCAGAGGCATGTTCAGTGTTTGCGGTTATCGCACCAACCGCACACACACCCACACACCCACTCAATGGCTAAAAGGATACGTTTTATTTGGCTTTGACTTGGCTCATATCCCGTACCCGTCCCATTTGACACTATTCGCCAGTTTACCCGCCCGCGTTCGGGTGTCAGTGTGTGGTGGCGCAGAGTTATCTATAATGTGTAATTCCGATTTTGATTTGCAGCAGCAGGTGCATTCGGATGCAAACGACACGTGTGCTCTGCACTCTGTGTGCATCCAACGAAAAACTCTTGTTATGCAATTGTCATCGAAGCAATTTGTTAATAGAGCTCACTGGATTGGGGCGAGAAGGGTGCGCAGTTGGAGCAGCAGCAAGAGTGGTGGGGATACAAAAATTGATTGGTGTCATGGTTCATGGAAGGGAAATAATAGAAAACGTTTCTCCTTCGATTGCTTTTTGTTAATTTTCCATTATTTTCCAAGCGAATTCTGCGAATTCACTATTTTCGCGTACGACATATGCACTCCGAGGCAATTTAACATGACATTTTGTAGAGAGGTTTGGGGAATGCTTTTGTCCTGCTGTTGCTGATGCTATTGCTATTATTTCTGCAGATGAAGTTTAATCGATTTCATATACGAATTGTGATTAGTAAATTGATGGAAGGTGCATTGTTTTATTTTATTTATTTTTCAATATTCTGTGTTTTTTTTTTGAACAAAAAATGTTTTATCTTCATTGAAATTTAATGTTGTTTCTTTTTTTTACAAATAATCACTTCTGGTAAAACAAAACATAAAACTACACATTATACCTTCAAACCTCAAGTTATTAACACTTTAATTAATGAATACTAGGTGATCAATCCCAAGTAAAAAAAAACTGAGGTAGATTTTATCAGTCGTTTTTGGAAGTGTGTGTGTAGTTGAAATAATTATGATATATTGAATTTTTACTTGCGATTATAGGTACTATAAGGCAAGTTTTGGATTCGGGCAAAAAAAAAATTTTGAGATAACAATCAAACATGATATTACGATGATAGAGAACACCAAAAAAGTGGGTGGCACAATTCTGTCTGTCTGTCTGGCTGTTCGTCTACAGCCTAAACGGCTGGATCGATTTTCTTCAAACTTGACTTAGTGGTTTTTGGTGATTCTGCCAACACGTTTTTTTAATTTTTTTTTAGAACCAAAAATAACGGCACCTGTCATACATTTTTCTTGTCAAATTTACATAATCGTATTTTTCTCAAAAACGGCTCGACAACTTTTCTTGAAAAAAATTCAATAAATTTATTTTTGTAAAGGCTTTCTTTGGGTGGAAAACCATTTTTCAAAAATGGTTATTAATGGTACCTCCCAAGGAACCATTTTTTTAATTTTTGATTTTCTTCAAAATGGTATGACCGATTTCAATTATTTTTTTTACACAGAAGCTTCCAAAAAATGTTAATAGTTTTGTGTACCAACATTTTTAAAAAAAATATTTTTTGGATTTTTGAAAAATATTTCAAATTTTTTTTTTGGAAAATCAAATATTTCGAAAACGGCATGATAGATTTTTTTGAAACTCGATATTTAAGACTTTTTTAGTACTCTCTAAAATATTTTTGGAAAAAATTTTACATTTATGAAAAAATAACGGTACCTTCCATACAAAAGTGAAAAAACCACAAAGGAAAATATTTTTTTGCTTGAAAACGACTCCTACGATTTTGATTAAACTTTTTTCATACTAAAATTAGTACGATCTACCACCAAAAATTATAAAATTTTACACATAGCAACTATTAGTAGTACCTGTCATAGAACGTATTTTTTTTATTTTGAGTTTTCTCGTTATCAGCTTAACGGATTTAAATGAATTTTTTTATATACAAATTTCAGATAAGATTAAATAATATTGCATATCAAAATTTTCAAAAAAAAAAGTTTTTGGATTTTTAAAAAAAGTTTCAAACTTTTTTTTTGAAAATTCGATATCTCAAAAACGGGTTGACAATTTTTTTTCAAATTTTGTTTTTATATACACATAAATACATAGTTTAAATCTGCATACCAAAACTTGTTCTTAAAAATGTTTTAAGAATTTTATATATAAAAAATTAATTAAAAAAAAAACCGCTCCAACGATTTTAAATTTTTTTTTCCCATACAATCATATTCCATCATGAATTAAGATGGCATACTTTTTTTCACCTCAAACTGTCAAAAGAGTTGTCTTAGCTAATTTAAATGTCGTATTTCATGCTTCTCTACATTTTTCTCTCATAATTTCCATGTTTGTATACACAATTTTCTTAAACTCGCAGTGTCTTGAACATAAGAGCAAGTACGTGCGACCCAGTCGTGCATTTTATTTCTATATGCAGTAACTAGAAGGAACATAATGTAAGTACTTCCTCGTGAAATTAGTGGAGAAAGTGATTTCTTGACATTTCTCACTGGTAGGTACAGACTTGAACGTTTTACGTTTAAAACCACAATGCCTACAATGACTTGTTGTCGAACTGTCAACAGTTCACCAAGAGTTCCCGTTCATTTTGCATGGGAATTTCTCGTGAACGAAAACTCTCCACACAGCTCCACGAGCACATTCACGGGTTAATAAAAATGCAAATTTTGTATGGATGCATGACATGATTCACAAGTACATATGTACTATAGGCTTAAGTGACCAAGAAGTGCCTATTTCTAAAATTTTAAAAATTTTGTTCGTTAATGGCTAGCGAAAAACAAATACGAGAATAAACAAAATTTATAAAATTCCTGCAAGAAAATAAAAAGCCAAGATAATATTTTGATTATTTAATATTATGTACAACCAAAATTGGAAGCGCAAATTATTAACAACTATATTGAAAACATTATACAAACGTGCACTTAAACTATTGATCATTGAACTACAAAATAACCAAGGAAGTAGGTATTAAGAGAAGTTCAGTCCGGTCAGGAAACCAACTCCCGTGTGGTTTCTGGCAAGGACCATCTTTTTTGTGATTGGAATTCATTCGTTACACACTTAGGATGAAATTAAGCTTGAGAATCATTTTTCTAATCCTGTGTAGTCCAGTTGGGAATTGAAATCCATGTGGTTTTTGTGGGAGGCCTAAATTTAATATTTATTTTTGACATGCTAAGGGTGTAATTTGACTTGCAAGTCATTGTTGTAACCTCTTGCCGCTTGGCCACTATTTTCAGAGATGGCACACACTCTGTAGAAAATTAAAAAAAAACTTGGAAAATTTCCATTACCATAAATAAGGTAAAATTCCAATGTTACCACTTTATGGGAACATAAATATGTTATTTTATGTTATTATGAGGTAAATTAAAAAAAATCAATTCTTTTTTTTTTCGATACCAAACCTTCAACTTGTAACAGCTTAACAGTTTGATGTTTAGATAGGGGACCTTGAAGTTCTTTTGTACATCTAACCTGCACTTTCCGTTTCAAGTTAAAAAGCATGCATAACATCAAAGCTTAGTTTGAAGTTTTGAGCTTATACAAAGTTTTCATTTAATCAGCTAGAAGAGAACACCGAACATAGACCTATTTTTCATTTGAATCGGTCATTTCAAAAACGACATAAGTCACATTTTTTTCAAATAAGCTTTTTTTGCTCTAAAAACTTCCTTGAACGTATAGATGCGTTTACTAAGTTAAAATAACGTCAGCCTAAGCATCATTCATTCCTCTTCAAATAAAACCACATAATACACGTTCCTTGCATAAACAAGTCAAGTCAATTGACTTAAGTGGTTTTTGCATGCACTACTGTCTACTAGATGATGGAAATCTAGTTTTGAAGGTTTTTAATTGCGTTGTTGCGATTGATTTAAATAGCTATCAATATTCAAATCTTCAATTCTAAAGGTAATTTTCATTGTAAATTCGTTACTTTTTCTCAAAATTGTTGTGCTTTGAGACAGAGGTAATTTCACAGACAAGAAATTGTAAACAGAGCTATAATGAGCCAAAAAGAAAATGTGTAATCCGTCAACGTAAAAGAAATGTTAAAGTACAGGCTTATAAACGTATTTTTAATCGAAAAAAAAAAATTGTAAGCAGCAGTTTAACGATTGAATATGGTAAAGGGGGTTATAACCAGCAGACGGCAACGCCATAGCTACAACTTTTTTTATTTATTATTTTGTTATCATAATCGTTGTAAATAAATAAATCTAATCTAATCTAATCTAAAAAAAAAAAATAAAAAAAAAAACATAAAGGGGGTTATAAGGAATGTAAAAAAAATCTATTTCCCAGAAGCGGAGTTGGAGGGGGGATTTGGGGGTTGAAATAGAGGGGGGAAATTGTATTATGTATTGCGTTTTCCGACTAAAGTTGACCCCAAAATGAAAAGTCCTCAAAAGAAATGTTGTAGATCAAGCAAAAATCTACAACTTTTACACATATCATTTTTTGGCATCACCTCAAAACTTCCGAGATATTGACGAAAAACCGTATTTTTTTATTGTTTTTGTCTTTTATTTTTCATTTTCCCAAACAAAATTCAACTTTGTGAAAAAATATCGTGTTGTGTCTTTAATGACTATAATTTTTTTTCAAGCATAACCATTGATCAGTTTTTGAGATATTCAATTTAAGTAGGAGCATTAAATTTAAATAGGAAACCAAGCTGGTTTTGAACCCCCATTCCCACCAAAGGCTGAGAAAAAAAAACTTGCCAAACTTTGGTATTTGATATCAGAACACATGTAGCCATAAACCTTCGTACTCAGATTCTAGTAATTCATCCACTCCCAAAATTTGGTGTCAGTTCTTTTGCTATTATGTTTGTTTTTCATTTGAAACTGTATTTACTGAAATGAATATTTCTAGCAATATCGTTGCGGCATCGGCAGAACTTTTGTCTCGGGTCAAATAATAAAATACTATTTTATGTATTTTTTTCCGTACAACTCCATGTTGTGATTAGTTTTTGCATTTTCCAAAAATTTTTAACAATTCATCAACCATTATTTAAAAATTACTTGATACAAAATGATGTTTTTGCTTTTTTCACATTTTTTTACGTGGTTACTATATGTTTTCATTTTTTCATATAAAATTCAAAATGTAAAACAAAACCAATGATCTTTAGATGAACTCGGTACGATGATTTTCTGAAGTCCATTTTTCATTTGAAAAAAAGTATTTTTTTCCAAACAAAATTGAATATTTCAAGAACTGATCAATGGTTATGCTTGAAAAAAATTGTAATTACGGGCACAACAAGATAATATTTTCACAAAGTTGCATTTAAATTCAGCTATTTTTGGAAAAATGAAAAATAAAACCATAAAAAAGTGCGGGCTTTCGCCAATATCTCGGAAATTTTGAGGTTACGTTAAAAAGTGATATATGTAAAAGTTGTAGATTTTTTCGTGGTCTACAACATTTCTAAAAACGAAATAATCCAATTTCCCCCCTCTTTTTCACCCCCAAATCCCTCTACTAACTCCGCTTCTGGGAAATATATTTTTTTACATTCCTTATAACCCCCTTCACCATATTCAATCGTTAAACTGCTGTTAACAATTTTTTTTTATAAATGTGTAAAAAGCCAGCACTATTATTGAAAATTCAAAAGTTAAAAAACTCGTATGCCTACTCATTTAATCGGTAATTTTCAAAAATCACTTGAATCACATGATGGAGAATATAATGATTGCTTACTGCTTATCTACCTTATCCTGAGGCAACACGAGCTATCGAGTTACTATTACATAGAAACTTTTGCAACTTGCTCCCCTTTTACGAAGCCAGTTGATAAGCGATTAGAGCGCCGAGTAATTTGAAACTTAATGTATGTGTCCAACTCACTTGCCAGTACTGTCTCATGTGACTTCAGAGTTAAATATATTGAAACATGATAAATTAAAATATGTGACATGTTAATAAGTTAATATTTAAGTGTAATTTTTAATAAAAAGCAATAAAAACTAATATTTTATTTAAATTATATATCACTGACCCCGTTGACTCTAAAATAACATACATAACTCAAGAACACTTTTCCAGGAATTTTCTCTATTATGTAATAATAGAGAGCCCAAAAAAGTCCTTGAAACTCGTTTATTTTTTAATAAAATAGTTTTTATTGGTTCCTGAAAAATTCTAATTTGAAATACCTAACCATTTAATTTTTATTTCTCAGTAATCCTTACCGGTTCAATTCCAAAACATTTGATTGACTCAAAACAAAATTTCCATGAAAATAATAGTTAAAAAAAAAACAGTTGAAAATGTTTGTCCTATTATTTCGTATGGCTGCAAAATAAATAATAATAAAAATTGCAAACAAATTGCATGAAGCTTCAGAATTCTTTCCGTTTTATTTTAAAGAAACCATCAGCTTATACAGAGATGCTCGTACAGCTCTTCAAAAAATCACTAAAGAAATAACTAAAAAAAATCTTTTCCAATAGAATATGAAAAAAATTTTAAAAGAAATTCTTCTGATTAAGTGGAGTGACTGAATATAATTATTCAAGTTAGAAGTGAACTCAACTGCATATTGCGTTTCGCCCAGGTACGAGTTGGGCTCATCAGTTAGATGACTATCGTAACCTGCTAAGTCGCAATTTTGTATCGATGTTTACCGACGAATATAAAAATCACAACTTTCGTACCTGGGCGAAACGCAATATGGAGTTGAGCTCACTTAAACTTCTTACTTAAAATCTTGTTCCTTTTATTTTTTGGCTCTCGGAAAATTGCCCCGGAATTTCTATGGAAAAAAGCCCAGAAAATTTTCTGGAATAAATTTTGGAAATTGTCCCAGGATTTGAGGAAGAAATCGAGTGAGAAAGTTGGAAATATACTTACTACTTACTTATCCGGCTCCCGATCCATGAAGGGTCTCTGCCTGAGATATTGCGGTCTTCCATCGGTTGCGGACCCTCGCACGCTCCTTCCAGTCGTCGAGACCAAGCGCTCTTGCGTCTGTGACCGCCTGGTCCCTATAGCGGAGGTTCGGTCTTCCTGGTCGTCTCGAACCTGGGGGCTGGGATTCGAAGATTTTCTTGGCTGGAGCATTGTTGTCCATTCGCTCGATGTGGCCGAGCCAGTGTAGTCGACGTGTTTTGGCTCTTTGGACTACATCCACATCTTGGTACAGCTCGTACAGTTCACGATTGAATCTTCTCCTCCAATCGCCCTCTTCGCATATAGGACCAAATACCCGCCGTAGAATTTTTCTCTCGAAAGTGCCCAGGATCAATTCCCCTTTTTTACTTATCGTCCAGCACTCGGCGCCGTAGAGTAGAACTGGTAAAATTAGAGTTTTGTATAGCGTGCACTTTGTCTTTCGAGAAAGGAGTTTTGAACCCATTTGTTTGGCCAAACCGAAGTAGCAGCGGTTCGCTAGGGTAATTCTTCGTCAGATTTCCACTAAGGTGTCGTTCGTGGGATTGATGTTTGTTCCGAGGTAGGTGAACTCCTTGACTACCTCGAAATTACTGCTACCAACAGTGACGTTTTGTCCTAGGCGATGGACAGATGAGGCTTTGTTTGTTGATAGCATATACTTTGTTTTGTCCTCATTCACTTCAAGACCAACGCGTTTCGCCTGTTCAATAGCTGTGAATGCTTCAAGTACAGCTCTGTTGGAACGGCCGATGATGTCGATGTCGTCCGCATAACCAAGCAGTTGAGAAGACCTGTTAAAGATAGTGCCTTCCATGTTAACACCACTCTTGCGCACTATCTGCTCCAGGACTAGGTTGAAGAAATCTCTTTGTCTGAAGCCTGTACACGTCTGGAATAACTGGGATGAGCTGTTACCTATTTGCACGTTGCACTGCGTATTTTGTAACGTCATGCGGCATAGCTAGATCAGTTTTTTCGGGATCCCGAGTTTCGACATCGCCAATAGAAGCTCTTGGCGACTTATGCTATCATATGCGGCCTTGAAGTCGATGAATAGGTGGTGGGTCTCGACTTGAAATTCGTTGGTATTTTCCAGGATTTGCCTCAATGTGAAGATTTGGTCTATTGTTGATCTGCCAGGCCTGAAGCCACACTGGTACGTGCCGATCATAGTGTTGCAGAAAGGTTTTAGACGCTCACATAGTACGTTGGATAGGATCTTGTAGGCAACATTAGGCAGGGATATGCCTCTGTAGTTCTTGCAGGACATAGGATCGCCTTTTTTGTAGATTGGGCATATGGAGCTATTTGACCAGTCGTCGGGCATACTTTCCTCCTCCCAAACTTGGTTGATGAGCTGGTGCATGCACCCTACCAGAACATCTCCTCCATACTTGAAGAGTTCCGCTGGTAGGCCATCCGAGCCGGCGGATTTGTTGTTCTTAAGCTTGTGGATGGCTTTCTTAACCTCTTCAGTACTGGGTGCTGGGACTGGATCTTCATTGACTGGTCTAGTGCTTCTTTGTTCCTCTATTGCCTCCTCTACATAATGCCCTTAAGCAGCTGCTGGAAATGCTGCTTAAACACGTCTACAATTCCCTGTGCTTCGGTGACTAGGTTCCCTTCGCTGTTTCGAAGAGCTTGCGTGCCAGTCCTATAACCAGATGCCAGTTGTTTGGCTGTTTGGTAGAACCGGCGGGTGTTGGTGGCGGTGCTGGACTCTTCGAGATACTTGAGCTGAGAGGCTGCGGATGTTCTTTTCTTTTTGCGCAGGGTTTTTTTCTCTTTCCTTCTCTTTTCACGGTACTCCTCTCTGGCTGCTCTTGTTTTCCGTTGCAGCATTTGCATTCGTGCATTTTCCGTCTCCTGTTTCAATACCGCGCATTCATCATCATACCACGGGTTCATTTTTCTGGGTGGTTGATAGCCTATGGTGGTCTCGGCTGTCTCCTTAATAATGTCGCGATACTGGTTCCACTGGTTGTTGACGCTTGTGGCTGGGTGTACGGCAGAGAGTTTCCCGGTCAATTGCTCACTGTAGTCTCTGGCTTTCTCAGATGTGCTAAGCAGCGTTACCGCTGTGCCACTTTAGTGTCAAATTGCCACTTTTTTTCAGGCTGTGCCACCGAGCCACCACCTTTTAGTCTGTGCCACTTTGTATTCCCCACAAGTAAAACTAAAGTTAGCAATTCACCATGCCATGTTTCCATACCTTTTCATATCTTTCATTCTTTTAAATAAATTATTATTTATTATTTATTCACACTTTTATTTATTTATTTATGTTGAATAATAATACAAATTGAACTGTTAAATTTTTAGTTTTTAGCTTACGTTGCAATAAACCTTAAAATGATTGATAAAACTATGTGTTTTCTTCAACTCCTATAAATTCGTTGAGATGAGTGTGAAATTTTTTCCCTTAAGTCAATTTTCAAACATATAATTATGGTGCTGTTCTGTTTTTAATTTTAAGTGCCACCTTTTTTTCTCGAGTGCCACTTTTTTTGCCACTTTTCCAAAATATCCTACGGTAACGCTGGTGCTAAGGCATGCGATGTTGAACTTCTTTCTTTGGGCGGTCTTCGTTTTCTTTTCGTTGGACAGTCGGGCTCTGAACTTTGTCACAACAAGAAAGTGGTCAGAGTCCACGTTTGCACCTTGGAAAGTTCGCACGTCCAAGATGTTTGATGCGTACCTTGCGCCAATTAGCACGTGGTCGATTTGGTTGGCCGTTCGACCATCTGGAGATCGCCAGATTGCTGTGTGTATCCTTCGCCTGGGGAACCTAGTGCTACTTATCACCGTATTACGAGCTGCAGCAAAGTTGATTAGTCGGAAACCGTTGTCTGTTGTCGTTTCGTGGAGGCTGTGCTTTCCAACTAATCCGCCAAAGATGTTTTCCTTTCCGACTTTAGCATTGAAGTCTCCGAGCACGACTTTGACATCGTACTCCGGACAGGCTCCGTAGGCTCCGTCCAGGAGGTCGTAAAACTCCTCCTTGTTAGACTCCTCAGCTTCATCGGTAGGGGCGTGTGCACATATTAGGCTGATGTTTTGGAAGGTAGCTTTGATGCGGATCACAGCCAGGCGATCGCTTATCGGCTTAAAATCGATGACTTTCGATCTGAGTCGATTTCCCACGACGAATCCGCATCCTAGCATGTGCAGTCTTTGGTGACAGCTGTAATAAATGTCGCAATCTTTTCTTTTCGTTATACCTGATCCTATCCATCGTATCTCCTGGATCGCGGTAATGTCTGCCTTGTACCGCGAGAGGACAGATTCAAGTTTTTGAGTAGCACCTGGTGTGTAGAGTGTCCTTACATTCCAGGTGCATACTCGTAGATCATAGTCCATTTTCGTTCCGGGTCTGGTTGCCATTTGAGGGGGGTCGTTATCCGAGGCTTCACGCGTCTCTCTCATAACAATTGTTTTTTTTTTACTGTGGTCGGGTCGTTAGCCCAACGCACTAACCTCCAATCTGTAGGGCCATGGGTTTAATGTTGCAATTCTTTCCTTGATCAACATTCGCACTTACAAGTTTAGCAAGTCCTGGCATAAAACCAAGACCAGTATCCGGCGGCTACCAACTTGGAGGTATTGTAAGCACTTGATGTGTAGGAAAAGATACAGCTCGAGGCCCCCAGTTCCTACAACATCCGACCACCAAAGTTGGATATATAGCCGGAAAAAATTCCAGATCTAAAATGGAAATTATCCCGAAAATGAAAAAAAATATTTCCGAAAAAAAAGTTTTAAACACATTCTTTCTAATTTTAATTGCGATATATGTACTATAAGGCAAGTTTTTGATTCGTGCAAAAAAAAAAATGTTTGAGATAACAATCAAACATGATATTACGATGATAGAAAACACCAAAAAAGTGGGTGGCACAATTCTGTCTGTCTGTTTGTTCGTCTACAGCCTAAACGGCTGGATCGATTTTCTTCAAACTTGGTACATAGTGGTTTATGGTTATTATGCCCACACGTTTTATTCATTTCTTTTTTTTGAACCAAAATAACGGTACCTGCAATACAATTTTTTTAGCAATTTTACATAATCGTATTTTTCTCAAAAACAGCTCGACAACATTTCTTAAAAAAAAATCAATAAATTTATTTTAGTAAAGGCTTCCTTTGGCTGGAAAACCATTTTTCAAAAATGGTTATTAATGGTACCTCCCAAAGACCCATTTTTTTATTTTTTGATTTTCTTCAAAACGGTACCACTGATTTCAATTATTTTTTTTTATACAGAATTTTCCAAAAAATATGAATATTTTTGTGTACCAAAATTTTTGAAAAAATATTTTTTCGATTTTTAAAAATATTTTCAATTTTTTTTTTGGAAAATCAAATATGTATTTCGAAAACGGCATGATCGATTTTTTTGAAACTCGATATTTAAGAGTTTTTACTACTTTCTAAAATATTTTAAGAAAAAATTTTACATTTATGAAAATGACGGTACCTTCCTTCCATACAAAAGTTAAAAAACCGCAAAGGAAAATATTTTTTTGCTTAAAAACGACTCCTACGATTTTTATTAAACTTTATTCATATACTTAAATTAGTACGATCTACTACCAGAAAATATAAAATTTTACACTTAGCAACTATTAATAGTACCTGTCATAGAACGTATTTTTTTGTTTTGAATTATCTCGTTATCGTCTTAACGAATTTAGATGAATTTTTTTATATACAAATTTCAGATAAGATTAAATAATATTGCATATCAAAGTTTTCAAAGAAAAAGTTTTTGGATTTTTAAAAAAAAGCTTCAAATTTTTTTTTGAAAATTCGTTATCTCAAAAACAGGTTGATAATTTTTTTTCAAATTTTGTTTTTATATACACATAAATATATACTTTAGATTTGCAAACCAAAATTGGTTCTTAAAAATGTTTTAAGAATTTTATATATAAATATAAAATAATAAAATAATAAATAGGTATTTAAAAAAAAATAATTTTTTTAAAAAACTGATTTTAAATTTTTTCCCATAAAATCATATTCAGTCAAGAATAGATATGGCATTCTTTTTTTCCACCTCAAACTGTCAAAAGAGTTGTTTTTAGCCAATTTAAATGTCGTTTCATGCTTCTCTACATTTTTCTCTCATAATTTCCATGTTTTTATATAAAATTTTCCTAAATCCACCGTGTCTTGAACATAAGAGCAAGTACGTGCGCCCCAATCGTGCATTTTATTTTCTAAAGGTATAAGGGTACAATTTGGCACTCGAGATATGAAACTCGTTTTTAAAGTTTGTTGTAGTACCTCGTGGCGTGATGGTTAGTGTGTAGGACTGTCATGCCGAAGGTGTGGGTTCGATTCCCAGCCGTGCCACCTAAAAACAGAAATGTTTTATTCGAGGTACTGCATCTTGCGAGGAACTGACAAATCCTCCAAGAGTATTCTTGTCATGAAAAAGTGCTTCTCATTTAGCCGTTCGGACTCGGCAAAAAACTGTAGGTCCCCTCCATTCCTGCCCAACAAACACGCACACAGGAATGGTTGTGAGTTGTAAGTCACTAGGCCCTGGTTCTCCACAAGCTGTTGCGCCACTCAATTTATTTTATTTATTTTTTAAAGTTTGTAGAACACAACAGCGGTGCTCTACAAAGAGGGGGCGGGGGGCATGGTGGCCAGCGGAGTGGAGTGTGGTGGCTCAGCGCAGGGTGGGGCAGCACGTCGATCCGTTTTCTTGTACTCTTAAATCAACTTGGATTTATGACTTAAACATAAAAGTGGATATTGTAATTTCTTTTAAGGAACAGCCCGAAATTATTTATGTTCATTAAAAAAGCAAATCAAACACCAATTTTAACATACCTTCAAAATTTCATTTTCATTTTTGTACTGTTGGAAAAAGGCCAGAATTTTTTCCGGGCCTTTTCCTTTTTACTATGGGAAAGAAATCCAGAATTTATTCAGACCTTTTTTCCTTTTTTATTATGGAAAAAAGGGCAGACGTTTTTCCGGATTTGTTTCCTTTATCATTTTGGAAATATACCCGGAAATATTTTCTTGGACTTTTTCCTTCTGGGACTTTTTCTCTTTTTAAAATCCAAACAAATAACAAAAAGTATATGGAAAATCCCGGAAATTCAACGAATTACGCCACAAGTTCCCGTTTCTTTTTTCCTTGGAAAAAACAACAGAATTCTTATGGTGAATTTTCTGGGATTTATTCCAAAACAAAATCCGGGGTGGTTTCCAAAAGCCTAATTTTTGGACTTGTTCTATTATAAATTGTTTCCTTTCATCCTATGTTAAAAAAAATTGATTGTACCTATGTAAAAATCGGTTAAGATTCGATGCAGTACAAAATAATTGTTTTAGTGACCTTTGTACTTTAACATTAGGTAAAAATTTTTTTGACCTAAAGCCCACTAAGTAAGTCCACAGTTTATGATTCGATGCAGTGCATTTTCAACTCTATAGCGGACGGCTTTTGGATCTCTTTAAATTAAGCAGACTATTTTTTGTATAACACTATACCTATAAATGTTCAGTTTTTCTAATAAACAAAAGATGCAACGTACATGTGCGCGTTGAATTTGATCCGCTGTACCCTTAATACGAAAACTGAGCATTTTTCCGCTGCAAAAAAGTCTAAAGTATTATTTATTTTCTGTAAAACAGTTTATACTAGCTGTCTGTCACTATACGAAATTTCAGCTGCAGGGTTTCCTTTCGGGGAAAGTTCAATCCGCTGAAATTTTTGTGTAACTGTTTGTGATAGCTATCACTACACCAAACTTAATTTTTTCTGAAATTAGTTTTTTCTTCACATGTCTTGCAATGTTTACATAAGAAGCTGACGTATACATATGAGGCTGTGAGTGCAAACGTGGTGTAACCCACTCCTTTTATCATATTTTTCACCTTTAATCGATCTTAAATACTATATTTTACTTGAGATTTAAGGAGAATTAGTCTCATATTTGGAAAGCTTGGATATTTCAAAATTTTGGCTTTGATGACGTTGATGCATAAATTTAAAAATACGATACAAAAATGCTTAAAACAAAGGTTACACCACATTTGCACCTCATAATTTATATCCTTCCCCTCAAAGTTCAGCTGACGCGTTTTTTCGTTTACCTACGACCGAAACGTCACAAATGAGTCCACAAAAGCTCATCTTTTCTGAAATATTTTTTTTTTTAACCATTTTTGTACATGTTTAGTTGGCTGCCTCATACCCACCACTAGCGCGCGAGAAAATTGCCTATTTAGTAATATAAATATTCAGTGATATGAAATGAACTAAATGTACAAATATTATGCTTTTCTGCTATTGGTAATTGAAAATGGTAGCTGGCTCCCGCGCTAAAATTGTAGGTTCCTATAGTCCTTCTATAACTTGCTCCGTGCAATTCAGGGTGCGTTCAAAAGACCATTCGGGACTATACCCTATTCACAATGGTAATAGTAATTCAAAAGTTCACCATTCTTGATGTTGATAATTTGAGTACCTAATGAATTTTCTAAAATAAAATCATCAAATCATTCACAATAATAACCCTCCATATCAGTAAACCTGATATAAATTGCCATCTTTATTGCGGTGTGTAGGTATGTTAAGTGTATGTGTATACTTACGACAAAACAATCATCAATATTCAGGCTATTATTGTAGAATTTCCAATTTCAATAAAGGCTCTTATGGATGGATATTTATTTATTATAATAATAAAATATCTTTGCCAGTTCAAACTGACACCGACACCTATTTGCCAAACTGTTAGTAGATTTATACAGACTATAAGGTACATATAGCCTGCCGATATGCGACATCCTTGTGATTTAATATTAAGCCAGTTACCAAACAATAATTTTGCTGATTTCAATCAATGACCATAAAATTAAAATTAACATTATTTTTGGAAAATTATCAGACGGGTTGCCGTCGGGGAGGCCCTGGGGAATTGATTCAATAAATTCCCCGATCATTTAAACCAGGAAATGAGACCAAATCAGGTATAACGAGCACGAGCGGCTATAGAATGATTACGTGGGGAGGTGGTTAGATTATATCCGCCACACCGCACCGGTGTGGTCTGGCATGGGGATATGGCGCAAATGTCATTGAATAATAATTCGGTATCATAATCGGTTTTATTGCTGTCGTAATATTCGGAAATTACCTACCTATCGTAATAGATATAGAATTTTCATTGCACAAACCACCAAAGGCACGGTGGTGGTGTAGAGTGGAGCGGTAGCAGGGACGCCGACGACGTGAGGCAGGAAAAAGCTTTTACGGTAGCTATAACTGATGCGTGAAGGGATGTTTTTTTTTTTTTTGATATTTAAAGAAAAATAAAAACTTTATAACTGTGGGCTCGATTTCAATGGTACTTTGGGAGAGGATATGTTGTAATTATGGGAATTGAAGAGAAGTGGTCGTGTATTTTGCTCACGATTTGCAATCACAGTTTTTATAGGTGAATGTGACTTTTTTTTTAGAAATCTTATCTTTTTAGAGATTCGTTAAGCAGCACCTAAGAATATTTTGCAGAACTCCCTAATTCAAAGTTCAGAGTAGATATCAGCTGGGGACTTTGGTTTGGTTGGTTTTAATGGTCGCCAGCGTATTATGCTAAGAAATAAAAAGAGAAAAATGAACAAATCAATACCAGGGGCTAAACTTAACAGATACCACTCTAAGTCGGAAAATACATATAAGTAAAGGTATTAACGAAATTCTTTTTTTTTGCCATTATGTATCGAATAAATCATCAATTTTTCAGAAACCCACCACGGCTTCGCACGATTGCATGGACCCAAGTGGTACAGTTTTCACTGCACTTCCACATAGATACAGCTGAATTTTAGCTATGGCTCTTGTTATGTTAACATTGGTTGATTGTGGCTTGTTTGTTTTTGTTTACCTATTGGTAACTCATTCGAATTTAATTTTAAAATAAAAAGAGAAACAATAGCATTTGGACATTTATTTTTTTAATAATGAGCTATGAACAAACTCTTTGAGTTACCTTATATAGCACTCGAAGTTTGCCTTTTGATTTGAATGGTTTGAAGGACAAAGTTTGGTTACTTGTAAATACATATCTTGAAGAGCATTTATTTTCAAAAACCTGGTAGCTTTAAGTTGAAGCTCATAAAATTCTACACAAATAATATGGTAATACTTTTTTTTGTCAGAGTAACAAATTTTGAGAAAAAAACGTGCACAAACGCTTAGTGCTCAGAACTTTACCAGGATGTGCAGCAGCTCTTATTGTAACATTAAAGCCTTAACCCTGCATTTAACCCATTTCCGCCTAACGTTGCGAAAACGCAACCTCGTACGTGTGGCCGTATAAAAATGTACTGATGATAAATTTGAATGAGCTGATTAGTGATTTTGAAAGTTAATTAAGGTCGATTACCTGTTTTTGGATCTTTTTCTAAAAATTTGTTTTCATGGTTTTTTTGCACCTCCAAAATCGGAAATTTTCGAAGTTTTTTGGTAAAATTTTTGAACCACTCAAAAATATCTTCAAAATTATAATTTTTCAAAGTAAAGTTAACGGCATGTAAAGAAGGGTTCAAATTATATTCTAAAATAAAGTTGACGCAATTTATATGAGTTGCCTACTTGACAGGTGAGGTGAAAGCACTGCGTTGCGTTTTCGCAACGTTCGTCTAATGTAGTAGCATTTGAACCTAAAAACAATATTTGCACTTCGTTGCGTTTTCAAATCAGAATAAACGGTTTTTTCTCGGAATATTGTGTTTTTATGATTATATTGCACGAACTTTTGAAATAGTAACAATTTTTGTTGTATCCTGCCAAACAAAAGGATGAGTATTCTAATTCGGAGAAAAGAAAAAAACAATTCATTCAGTGCTATATTGGAAAAACCCTTTTTACCATCCACGCAACCTTATTCTTAGAAGTAATTAGACAGTAACTCCTGCGTATAGGAAACCTCAAAGCACAGGTCATTTTTCTAATGAGCGTGGTCCCTATAAGAGAACTCTACTGTACTCAGGTACGGTACTAATGGGAGTGCAAGTGCATATTCCAATTCCCAGAAAAAAATTAAACCAATTGATAAACGCGTGCTGTTTTGGAAAACCCCATCACGTATATAACTTTTTTGCATTCGATTTATTTTTTACTTATAAGCTGTGAGTTGTGCGGTCAAGTTGTGTAGTTAAAAAATATATCTGTGTTAAAAAAAAGTGCAAAATTATGTATCGCAGAAAGTTTTTATCAGCTAGAGAACTCGAAGAGTTATTGATGAACCCGAGTTCTGACGAAGAAGACGAATTTAATTTGAATTTAGATGCAGCAGTTGAAACAAATGTTATAATTTTGCCTCCAAAAATTGATGCTGTAAGCGATAATGAAGAGATTGATGATAATGTGCAGTTTTTGGAAGATAGAAACGTGTTCCCAAATTAATTAGCGGGTGAAATTGAGATTGAATGAACATTCGACGATTTGAATTCTCCAAAAAAATACCACGAACCGGAAGTCGATGTTGTATCAAATGATTTAAGCAATCTATCAACATCCCAAAACATCGCTTCAACATCGAAGCGAGTTTCCAAAGTGGTCAAAAAGCCATCGAGTTGGTTTTTCAAAGACTCCAGTAGACGTATCAAGTGACAAAATACGAAAATTTATGAAAAAATCGGTAAGTTTATAATATACTATTATTCAGAATATATCCTTTCTTGATAGAGTATAAGAGATGACCCTTTCTTTTCTTCTCTCAGGTAATTTGAATCCTCTGCAAATGTTGGAATTATTTCTTGATAATGACATAATTAATTTTATTGTTGAAAGTACAAATGTGTATGCTAATGTGGACAAAAATAATCCCACGTTCAAAACTGATTGGAACGAAATTCGTAGATTCATTGGAATATTATATTTTTCTGGTATGTATACAGTGCCTCAGTTGCATTTGTATTGGTCTAATAGTCCAATATTCCGATGCGATATAGTAAAAGATGCAATGAGTCGAGATCGTTTCAAAATTATCAAATCGTATTTACATGTTTGTAATAACAGTACAATCGATCCCAGCGAGAAGTTTGCGAAAGTTACAATGCTCAACGATATGCTCAATGAAAGATTTATGCAGTTTGGAGTATTCGCCCACCATCTTTCAATAGATGAACAACAAAGAGGAAACACGTAAACATTCAAATGCCAAATGCAATTCGCGAATACAACATAACGATGGGAGGTGTTGATTTGTTTGACAACGCTACAAGCAACTATCGTATACGAATTCGAGGAAAGAAGTGGTACTGGCCACTTTTATCAAATGCACTCGATGCAGCATTGGTAAATGCATGAAAGTTACACTGTATTTGCAAAAAAAATGCTAAGGAAACAGCAATGACACGACTAGAATTTAGGACGTTTGTTGTAGAGTCCTTTGTTGCGATCGGAGTAAAATGTTCAACATGTGCAACGAAGGGAAGGAAACCCCAATGAAGTGGTTCGTTTCGATGACATCAAGCATACAGTCACCAAAACAGAAAAGCGTCTTCGATGTCGCAATTCTCCAGCCAAACCGTTTTTTCCTGCAAGAAATGTAATATCCCGCTTCATCCAAAATGCTTCGACGCATACCACACAAAAACCCAGTCTTTATAAGAATTTCTTGATAAAGTTTATACTTTCTTATAAACTTCTTCATTGTAACTTTTAATATATACCTATTTATTAAATTTTTCATAAAATTCTCAAATAAATTTCATTCATGTTCCATCTTAAAAAAAAAAAAAATTTTAATAATTTTGCTACCCCTTTCGCCGAACGTTGCGAAAACGCAACGTGAATTTTCCGGGAAACTATAAGCTTTTCCAAAAATTTTATTTTTGGGACTCCCTTAGTTAGACCAAAAATAGACAGTGTATGAAATTTCACGTTTCTAACTCAACTGGAACTGGTAGCCGTCTTAAATGGGTTAAAGAAATAAAATGCACGACTGGGTCGCACGTACTTGCTCTTATGTTCAAGACACTGCGAGTTTAAGAAAATTGTATATACAAACATGGAAATTATGAGAGAAAAATGTAGAGAAGTATGAAATACGACATTTAAATTAGCTAAAACAACTCTTTTGACAGTTTGAGGTGAAAAAAAAGTATGCCACTTTAATTCATGATGGAATATGATTGTATGGGAAAAAAAAATTTTAAATCGTTGCAGCGTTTTTTTTTTTTAAATTAATTTTTTATATATAAAATTCTTAAAACATTTTTAAGAACAAATTTTGGTATGCAGATTTTAACTATATATTTATGTATATATAAAAACGAAATTTGAAAAAAATTGTAAACCCGTTTTTGAGATATCGAATTTTCAAAAAAAAAGTTTGAAACTTTTTTAAAAATCCAAAAACTTTTTTTTTTTATTTTGATATGCAATATTATTTAATCTTATCTGAAATTTGTATGTACAAAAAATCTAAATCCGTTAAGCCGATAACGATAAAACTCAAAATAAAAAAATACGTTTTGTCACAGGTACTACTAATAGTTGCTATGTGTAAAATTTTATAATTTTTGATGGTAGGTCGTACTAATTTTAGTATATGAAAAAAGTTTAATCAAAATCGTAGGAGTCGTTTTCAAGCAAAAAATATTTTCGTTTGCGGTTTTTTAACTTTTGTATGGAAGGTACCGTTATTTTTTCATAAATGTAAAATTTTTTCTAAAAATATTTTAGAGAGTACTAAAAAAGTCTTAAATATCGAGTTTCAAAGAAATCTATGATGCCGTTTTCGAAATATTTGATTTTCCAAAAAAAAATTTTGAAATATTTTTTAAAAATCCAAAAAATATTTTTTCAAAAATGTTGGTACACAAAACTATTAACATTTTTTGGAAGCTTCAGTATAAAAAAAATAATTGAAATCAGTCATACCATTTTGAAGAAAATCAAAAATTAAAAAAATGGTTCCTTGGGAGGTACCATTAATAACCATTTTTGAAAAATGGGTTTCCACCCAAAGAAAGCCTTTACTAAAGTAAATTTATTGAATTTTTTTTAAGAAAAGTTGTCGAGCCGTTTTTGAGAAAAATACGATTATGTAAATTTGCCAACAAAAAATGTATGACAGGTACCGTTATTTTTGGTTCTAAAAAAAATTTAAAAAACGTGTTGGCAGAATCACCAAAAACTACTAAGTTCCAAGTTTGAAGAAAATCGATCAAGCCGTTTAGGCTGTAGACGAACAGACAGACAGACAGACAGACAGACAGACAGACAGAATTGTGCCACCCACTTTTTTGGTGTTCTCTCATCATCTTAATATCATGTTTGATTGTTATCTCAAAATTTTTTTTTTGCACGAATCCAAAACTTTCCTTATAGTACCTATAATCGCAAGTAAAAAAGATAATAGATAGTTTTCGAGAACTAGCAAAAAACTGAATTTCCCCCCTCTTCAATGTCCTTAAAATTTTATTTTCGACCCAAATAAATTCTTCTTTTCAGGAAATGCTTAAAACAGAGTTTTCCATCAAAATTCCGTTTTGATGGAAATTTTTTTATAATGTTGCACTTTTTTCGTATAATTTTCCTGGGCATAAGGAATGGCTCCCTGAAATTACGCCATAGAAAATTACGCCAAAAAATAAAAATGGAAAAAAAGCCCAAAATTCTCCATACAATGTTATGGCTTTTTTCCTAGGAAAAGGAACCCAAAAAGTTTGGCGTAAATTCCGGAATTTTAGGTTATTTTTTCCAAAATTTTCTTGGCCTTTTTTCCTTTAAGAATATTGAAAAAAGACCAAAATGTTTTCTTTTGGAAAAAACGCCAAAAACTTGCTATTAGGCTTTTTTTTTCTAAATATTACAAAAAGTATGCTCTGTTAACATAAATTGACAAATTAAAATAGACAAAGTTATAAGAAGATGTGTTGTCTTAAATGTGTTCTACAAATCAAATGCACAAGTATGATATAATCAACGGCGGGGGGGGGGGGGGCGCGTTCGCTATACCGTTCGCCATTGCCACCGCGCACCGGCCGGGCCGCAGCGCACGCGCTACCGTTTGCCGTTGCCGTGGCGGGCGCACCGGCCGCACCGTTGCCGCGGGCGCCGCCGCCGCACTGAATGGTGCATAGCATGGGGTGCCACACGTGCACGCGGCGCGACCGGTACGGTAGCGCGTTGATCTTTTTTTGGCGTTATTTCCATTTAAAGTTTTTGGCTCTTTTTCCAAAAGTGTGGCGTAATTTCCACGTTTTTTGGCGAATTTTCCTTTTTAGTTTTGGGCACTTTTTCCAAAAATTTTACGCCAAACAATTTTGGGCTTTTTTTCCAAAACTCTTTTTGGCGAAATTTCCTATGGCGTAATTTCAGGGAGCCTAAGGAATGAATGGATAGTTCCGTTACGGTTACTAGATCAAGTCTAAAATACGATATGGCACGTCGCCTGTTGCAGTATAGTGAACCGCTAAATAATTATTAAATATTATTATTATAACATCATTCCACAACTACCTACAGTTCAATATAAACTTCTTAGTACATAATTATGATTCCTTCTAGATCCATCTGGGAGGACATAGCATTCTTGGATGAGAGGTTTATTAAAGAGTAATGAACGCCCAACTCCAAGCGGAACTTATGGCGTTAAAAGAAGTCCTGCCTTACAATTCTTTCCAATATTATTCGGACGATTTCTGTTGCTAACACTGACCAGGCGTGGATCTAGGATTTTGTTCAGAGGGGGGCAGTAAATTTTCGTGAGTTTAAAAAATCTTGATGAGGTCTGCAGAAAGCAATGTGAGTTGATAAGTTTGAAATTTGAAGAAAGCAATTAACTCTTTCATAACTGCCACAGTTCTTGAGCAGCGGGAACTTTAAACTTTTTGAAATTAAGTTTTGTCATTCAGTCTGTAGTTATAGCATGGTGTCTTTTTGAGCTCCCTCTGGGTCTGCGTAGCTCCACAATTATGCTTGAAAATCATAATAACACAGTGGTATGTTCCTATTCCGACAAATGACATTCGAGTTCGAGTGAAATTTCCAGCCTCTTCTTAGGCTGGGACAACCTAACCTTACCTTGGCAATAAAATGCCGTTTTCGAGAAAGTCATCAGCGTCAAAAATGCATTTAGCGGAGTGTTCTCAAACGCAAACTGCAAAAGGCAAAAACAAGTTTTACTGCATACGCATTATGTTCTATAATGCAGTTTGTTTGCTAAAGTCACATGCTCGAAAACATCATGTGTGGTGCAATTCTGCAGTACAAAAATCGAGTTGGCAACAAAAAAAAGCCGGAGAACGTTTTCAAAAGCGTCAAATGCGTTTGCAAGAAAATTGAAGGACGTTGATAAAAAAGATTTTGTGCAAACAAAACCATTGCATTAATTTGACAAAAGCTGTATTTTAACTAAACTAAAATTATAGAACAAAACCGAGATGAACCGTATCGTTTGCTCAGATGCGTTCGTCCATCGATACAAAACCAAACTTTCCTACATTGAAATAAAACACAATGATTATAGTGGAAAATACAAAGAAAATACCACTCTTTATTAATCCTTTCCGTCCAACATTCTTGGTTCAGCTTTCGATTGTGACTAACTTTCGCTATTTTTTTCATTTTTAATATACTTAGCCTAAGCTAAGTTTCAGTATTAATGTTTTATAACTATAAGCTCAAAACATAAACTGCAGAGCTGCCAGACTCATGCAGTTCGATAAAATAGCAATATTCGCGTCGAAAAATGGCGATCATATGACAGCCGAATTGACGAAAGAACTGTCCTTTCCTGAGGTTGCTTATGGAACACGGAAGTTCCTAAAACGTATTCACGAAAGTGACAAAATCCTCACGAATACTTACATACGCATCAAAAACGTATCTTATGGTTAAACCAGATGTGCATGAAAATAATGGAGCACTTTCTGGCACCATAGAACCTTGAAATTTCACGCAGGTCCTGTGAAGCATACAAAAAAAATCGAAAAACTGCAATTTTCCATTCAGGGGTATCCACCCGTTTTCTCAAATGCTTAAAAATTATATGGGGCACTTCCAACTGCTGAAGAACGATGAGAATTAATAGAAACCTGAAATTTCCTGCTCAGGTGGCGTGGTATCCACCTTTTTTCTCAAAAATTCTTATAAGTTATATGAAGTAATTTCAATTGTTGCAGAACAATACAAATTGGCAGATCGGCAAGGTTTGAAATGCATACAAGAATAAAGGTCAAAAAATTCAGAATTCCTGCTCAGGAACTGTGGTATCCAACCAAATTCTTAAAATTGTCATCAATTATATGGTGCACTTTCAGCCGTAGTTGAATTGTGAGAATTGGCAGAGAGATAGGGCTTGAGGTGTATGCAAAAAGAAAAGTCAAACAATTTGGGATTTTCTGCTCAGCGGGGTGTCATCAACCAACCTTCTCAGAGTTGTATACTACAGTAGTGAAGTAATAAAAACCAGGCCTGTTTACTGTTTCGAGATTGTTTATTTTTCGAGCGGGAGCTTTCTAAGGCTTTATAAATGCGAATTTGATCCAAAATGCACATTTCATTCGATATGAATGTTTCTAATTTTAACTAAGCATTAAACAAGGCTTTCTCTCAGGTTTAAACAAAAAACAGAAACAATTCCTCAGAGCTCTCAAACTATGTAAAATGCTTGCGCGAAATTTTATACAAAACACATTTTTTTTTATAAAATTTTGTGGTTCACTATTATAGTGGATAGTTCACTATTTCGAGATCCACTAAATCGAGCGTCTATTGTATTTATAAATATGGAGAAATTTTGGTTTTTGTATAATAACGAAATGTGGTAGAGAATTAGGGCTTGATTTTCACCTGGAAAAATTAAATCTTTGCAAAGAGAAGTGGAAATCACTACAAAAACATACATTTTAAGAAGTGCCAGGTTCTTATATGAGCCCACAAAAACCTGTAGATCTATAGATTTACCTATGCCTAGTTTTAATTTCATAAAGTTAGTTTATTATATTAAATATCTTAAGTAGAGGACTATTGCAACAACTCCAAACTATGACAGAAATTTTGTATTAAATGATTACTAATTGAAGTTTGGTGGATTTACTTGGTAAGTTTTCTTTTAATTACCAGCAACTAGCTCAAAATTAAAAATTTATGAAAACTTGACCAGTAAAAGACATTATAAGTGAAAGGCTGCTTAAATACAGCTTGATTTGCACGCCAGAAAAAATTAAAAAAAAAAAAAACTATTTTCTTGCGGAAAACACTGCTTGCAATTGGTCCAAAGCTTAGTTTGCTGCTTTAATATGTATTAAGATACATTTGAACCCCAAAACGTTTTCTTTGAAAATCTGTTATCATCTATACCTATGAAAATGAATTTCAAATTAAAAGTTCAAATGAGCTTAACTACATATAAATGTGTTTCACCCATCAAATAAGATAGTTGGCCTCATCATTTAAATAAATTTTCTAGACGTAGCAACTCTAATGGCCGTCATAATTTTTCGACAGTTAAATATACCCTGAAGTGGCAAACATTTATTCAGAAACGCCAAACCAATTGAATTGGCGGACGAGCTGTTGGAGTTGGAACTGAAATAACCGTTCACACCAAGAAAATCAAAACACAATGTAAAAAAACAGCTTTTAACTTTTGTTTGGAAGGTACCGTTATTTTTGCATGCAAGTATAATTTGTTCTTAAATTATTGTATAGTATTAACAAACTTTTAAGTATCCAGATTAAAAAAAATCGATTATATCTTTTTCGAAATATTTGCTTTTAAAATCAAAAATTTGAAATATTTTTAAAAACTCAAAAAATATTTTTTTTTAAATTGAGTACCTACACAATAGACACTGCTTATATTTTTTGAAAGCTTCTGTATAAAAAAATATTGAAATCAGTCTTACTATTTTGAAGAAAATCGAAAATAAAAAAAATGGTTCTTTGGGGGTACCATTAATAATAATTTTTTGAAAAATGGTTTCCTATCCAAAGGTAGCCTTTACTGAAAGTAACTTGTTGATTTTTTTTAAGTTGTGGAGCCGTTTTTGATAAAAAAAACAGCAAAATTGTATGGCAGGTAGGTTATACCGTAATTTTTGTCTAAAAAAAAACGAAATCACCAAAAACCACTTTGTACCAATTTTGAAGAAATTCAATCAAACTGCGTAGGCTGTAGACGAACAGACATACAAATAGACAGAATCGTTCCACCCACTTTTTTGACCTTCTCTATCATCGTAATGTCATGTTTAATTGTAGCCTCGATTATTTTTTGCACGAATCCAAAACTTGCATTGTAGGTACTACATACTATATCACAAGCAAAAATGTAGTACCTATGCCAGTTTTGAGTAGGTGATCCGTTTTTGAAACTTAAAAAAAAAAAAATTGAATGATTTCTTTTTATCAATTTTTTTTAAATTTTGATGTGCCATATTATTTACATTTTAAAAAAGCTTTTGAAGTTAAATTTATATTGAAATCAGATAGGCCGTTAACACGGCCGTAGCAAGGCCTACGAAAAATAATTTAAGCTCACCCAAAAATTTTCTAAGGTATTTTAATATTTTCCAATTTTTCATTGTGCAATATTTGTTTCCTTTGAAATAATATTTGAAATGTACTTATGCCTCAATACCAATTTTTCCGTTTTATTCCGCACACTTTGATTTCTTCGGTTCATTGGTCTATTTTTGCTCTTGTGTGCTTTTGTTGCTAGTCGCTTGATTAGTTATTTTTCAGTCAAAAGTGTGTTCCGATTATGAAAAAATATGGAATACTCAAAACACACTTAAATTCATTCAACAATTAAAGCCTTTTAGATTTTAAACTTATTGGTTTCCCCTTGCTTAAAACTATAAGAACCGTTTCGAATATCATTCAGGAAAACCGATTCGATACGTGTATGATTTTTTTTTCGGTTTTGAAATCAGGTCCAAAAGCTTTTTTTCTTATTTTCACGGCGAGAACTGCCATTTTGGCTTCTATATTGAATTTTATTTTCAGAAAATTTCACCGTTTATACTTAATCAACCTAAAATATTAAAATTCCACAAAATGAGAATTTAGCAGTTTATGAATAAAGGAGAGAAAAATATATTGCTATTTGTCAAATAACTCTACAGGGTATTTTCAGAAATGCTTGAACCAGGAAATCAACATACAATAGTCGGAAAAAGTATTTTGACAAACAAAATATTTCGCATTTTTCTTTATATCTTTCGTAGAATAAATCTGAAAAAAAAATATAATAATGGTATCAAGATGAGCTTCAAAAAAAAAAGTTAGATTCATAATTATAGTTTCGAAAATAAAAATTGTATTTCAAAAAAGTATAGGGAAAAATTATTTTGACAAAATTAAAAAGGCTTTTAAGGACCGGTTTACTTTTCAGTACAGGCAGGGAGGATAGTTTTTGGTATGCTTTTGGATGCCGAATTCATATCCGTTATCCGTTTGTGGCTATCGGCTCGGGTTTTCAAGAAATTCCCTTTAGAAAATGAGCAAAAATCGTTTTTTAGCTCTTCTTGAGGCCTTGGAAGATCTAGAAATAATTATTTTTTAACAAATTTTGTGAAACTATCTGAAAGCATCTTCTTCTTCAAATATTAGTTATTATTTTTACAATCGGTTTTTACAAGCCTTTTTAATTTTGTCAAAATACTTTTTCCCCTATACGTTTTGGAAATACAATTTTTATTTTCAAAACCATAGTTATGAATCTAACGTTTGTATGTTTTTTTGGAAGCTCATTTTGATGTCATTATAGTTTTCTTCAGATTTTTTTCTATCAATAAAAAGAAAGATATAAAGAAAAATGTGAAATTTTTTTTTTGTCAAAATACTTTTTCCGACTATTGTATTTCGTATTTCATTTTCATAAAAAAATGTGAGCTCACCCAAAATACCCTTGAGCTCACCCATACGTTTGATCCTGGCTACGGCCGTGGCCGTTAATGAGAAAATCGAAAAAAAAAAAAATTTGGCGGGCATTGTTAATAACAGTTTCTTGTAAATAAAAAATTATCAAAATTTACTACTTTTTTAAAGTAATTAATTGATTTTTTTTTATCAAAATGGTTGGAGCCTTTTTTCGATAAATAAACTTTTGTCGAACGGTTGTGCGGCAAGAACCGTTGTTTTTGGAGCTAAAAAAATCCATTTTTCCTCTATAGATTCACCACCAAACCTTAGTTCGAATTTGAAGGAAATCGAGATTTGACTTTTTATTTTGCATACGGACATCTCTTAAATGAGAAAGATTATTAATTATCTAAATTGAAATCTGAAAGATTTATCTCAAGATTATTTTGCATATGAAAGCTAGCAATAGCTAAAAAAAAAGAAATATGAGACTGAGATAAAGCATTTCACATTTACCAAAATATCCATACTCAATTAGTAACTATCAGCTTTTCCACCATTAACAATAAGAAACCTATTTTTTCACTAGCAAAAATAAATTAAATAAATTTGATGGCACGACAGCTCGTGGAGCATCAGGGCCTAGAGACTTACAACTCTCAACCATACTTGTGTGCGTATTGTTGGCAAAAATTGAGGGGACCTACAATTTTTTGCCGATTCCAAACGGCAGGATGAAAAGTTCCTGCTTTTTCATGACAACAGATGCCCTTTGCGAGATTGTCAGTTCTTTGCCAGAGGCAGTACCCTGAAATAGCTAAACATTCAATATTTTTAAGGAGATAGCGGCTGGGAAGTGAACCAAGACCTTCGACACGACAGTCTGATGCACTAACCATGCCATAATGCTGCGAGGGCGAGGTACTACAATGTTTCAATGCAAGCAAAACGGTATTTCCAAAAAACAAAACACTATTATTTGCTAGACTATGCTGTTTGTTTGTTTCAATTTCAATTGAAACTGTTTTGTATTTTTTCTGATGACTTCCATCCAATAGCATTTAGATTCTGTTTTTGAATTTAATCTTATGTGAATCAATTTAATTGACAAAAATTGTCAACTAAAAGCGATCACACACACACACACTCATCAAGCAAATCACAATACCACTGTTGCTTTGCTCAATGGCTTACCACAGAACTATCCAACCGTTTGATCTAAAATTGACAATTGTGCTCATTCGCGCCCCCATTTCACTACATTCGCCAGTTTTTCCACCACCCTCACTAAACCACACTCCGAACTCAACCCATCCCCATTTATAATCCTGTTTGGTGCACGCTAGTGAAATTACAATTTAATCCTTCTCGTATCGCATTCTAGCTGACAATAGTTGGTATAGTCTATAGAGTGTCACACTGCTGTGTGGGTAGGTTTATGCATGTGATTTAGGTGGCAGTGCCAAAGGACGAAAGGACAGACAACGAAGGAGCATTTTCAATTGTTACGATTGCGATGCTTTGTAGCACCGCAGACATTGCGTTAGCGTGTTTGCATATATAATGGAACTACAGTAAGCAACTGTTACTCGTCAATTCACATCACTGGTTTTTGTCATTGGATCCTGAACGCCTCTAAGTCCTGAATAGATGGAGGTGGATTGAGGTTGGAGGGTGGTGTTGATGCCAGTTGATGGCGGGGTGGTGTTGGCAATATAGCTGTATACCTATATGGCTGATGGAGAAGAGCGAAATTGTCATTAATGCTGATTGCCTCTTGTCGCTATGTCTACTGCAAAAGTGAATGGTGCTCGCGTCGCGTTTCTGTCTCCAGACTATGTCCTTAGTCCTGCACTTATTTAATCAGAAATAGAGAAATGATTGCACAAAAGGATCATTTCCCTCATTTGGTGCATGTCCTTTCCCTGTAACTACATATCTTCTTCACGATTGTTCCTTCTATATATAGATTGTCACTTTCTCGCCCAGCTCTTTTGAGTTCTTTTTTATAGTTTTTTTTTTCCTTTTTTTCTGTTTTGTTTATCCCTTTGTCTAGGGTTAGATGTGGTACCGATTTCGTCCTTGTATTCATTTTTATAAAAGCATTTAACAGTTAATGACAGTTCACTGAGTCCTGTCACACTAACACCCCACAAGTTTTGTGACTTCTTCAATCTGTAATGGAGGGAGAGTGAGAGGGGGCTTCATTCTGTTTTTATTCCCGAGAAATGAGCCTGGTGAAATTTGAAAAATAAAAAAGTTGGTGATTTTCCAACTCCCTACTCCCAGCACCATTGGCGGCGGGCGCTCGAAGCAAAAATCACATAGTTTGCTTGGATTATTATTGTCTAACGGGTGGAGCAGCGAGTTGGTGCCTTTTCTTTTACTAAAATGATGGGCGATGAAAGACTATTTGCTGTCAGTTGTACGATTATATTGTTGTTGTTGATTCGTGAGTATAGGCACTCTAGAGTGTTCTATTATGGCGTCAAACACTCTTGTCTCACTACTCACCCTTTTTGAGGTTTTTATTTTGTACACAACGACAAACAATACACATATAGATACACACACAAAAACACAGGAAGGGTGCAAATCGATCGATTGACGTGCAATTTGCACATTTCCTCAATTTTTCCTTTTTATTTTTTTTTTCTTGTTGATGTTTTGGTTTTATAGTGTTCAAATAAATATAAAATAAAAAAGCAAAGAGTTCTTTTGTCCTCCGATTGTTGAAATGCTTTGACAGTTTTCGAGATAGCAATAATGATTTTCCGTTATGATGACAAATATTGTTTTAGTATAGATATATGTTTGTACTGTTCATACATATAGGTATTCAGTATTCTAAATGACAGGTCGAGTGTCGTGTTATAAATTAAGCGTCTAAGCATAGCTGTTGGGTTATGTGAAAATATCGGTCATCATGATGGTGGAGTTTTATGCTTAGAGTTTTTAGTTACGGTATTTTTTTTTAAATAATAAAGGTAGGTATGTATATGTATGTGTAGTTGAAGATATGGAAATACATAAAAGGAAACACGAAATGAAAAACAAACATTCAAAAAGATTATCTTTTCATTTAAGTGAGCGAACAGAAAAGTCAGCATGTCATCAAAGTTGGGTAATCAAAAATCCAATCAAATTACCGGGTAATTGCAATATGTAGTTGTATAACTCCTCACTATTTGATAAATTGTAATTAAAATTTCCAATTACAATTACACGAAAATTACACAGGCTTACAAGGTCTTCGACACGACTAAGTAAGAGTTGATCTAAGGGTAATTTTTCGTGCTGAACTCAAATCTGTTATCCATTTTTCGCTATCAGCTCTGGTTTTTGAGATATTACCGTTAGAGAGTGCAAAAAGACACTTTTTTCGCCAGCGTAAAAAATTACTCTTAGAACGGCTCTTACATTCACGTGTCGAAAAGTTAACCGATATTTGTAAACCTGTGTTATTACTTACTTACTTACTTACTTAAGGTGGCGCTACAGTCCGGGGTGGACCAGGGCCAGGGCCTCAACCAACAAGCTTCTTCCAGCCGGCTCGGTTTCTAGCTAGCTGTCTCCAGTTTCGCACGCCAAGTTGGTTGAGGTCCTCTTCCACTTGCGTGCGCCACCTTTTACCCCTTGAACAAAATGTACGTAGCTGCAGCTGGTAGCAAGAGTTGAATTTAGTTTAACTTCTGCTACACCATACATTCCTTGCTACATTTACAGCTTCTCATTGTGGCACTGTATACTATTTTTGTATCTTTCTACTTTGACAGTGCTACACGCGATAACTACAGCTACACCATTCTGTTCGGCCAGTTACGCTGTCCACCTCTACTGCGTTGTCCCACGGGGTTGGATTCAAAGACTTTCCGGGCCGGAGCATTGGTGTCCATTCGCTCTAGATGACCCAGCCATCTTAGTCGTTGGCTTTTCACTTTAGAGGCTAGGTCGGTGTTGCTGTACAGCACATACAGTTCGTTGATGTATCTTCTTCTCCATTCCCCATCTATGCAGACGAGACCAAAAATCAGCCGGAGAATTTTCCTCTCAAAACAGCCTAACGCGTTCTCATCCACCGTTAACAGTGTCCATGCCTCTGCAACATGCATCAGTACCGGGATGATAAGCGTCTTATACAGGGACAGTTTAGTTGCTCGAGAGAGGGCTTTGCTTCTCAATTGCCTTCTTAGCCCAAAGAAACAGCGATTGGCAAGAGTAATTCTTCGTTTGATCTCAGCGCTGGTGTCGTTCGCTGAGTTTATAGCGGATCCTAGGTAGACAAAGTCTCTGACCACCTCAAAATTACTGTGTATAGTGACGTTCTGTCCAAGACGTCGGTGTTGGGTGTCCTTTCTTGTTGACAGCATATATTTTGTTTTGCTTTCATTCACCGTTAGACCCATCTTCTTGGCTTCCTTCTCAATGCTCACAAAAGCACCACTGACATCACGCTTTGTTCGTCTGATTATGTCAATGTCGTCAGCGTAAGCGAGTAATTGGACGGACTTTTGAAAGATTGTGCTTCTGGTGTTGACGTGAGAGTCTTGCACTATTCTTTCAAGAACGATGTTGAAGAAGTCGCATGACAGTGCGTCGCCTTGCCTTAAACCTTTTTTGACATCAAAGGTGTCGGTGAGGTCTTTGCCGACCTTGATGGAGCAGCGTGCATTCTCCATCGTCATCCTGCACAAACGGACGAGTTTGGCAAGGATGCCAAAACTAGACATTGCTCTGTGGCAACGCATAGTATAATGCGGATGGCACCTAATAATAATCGAACAGATAACAAACACGAACACGAACACAGCTATCGAAACTGAACTACAAAACGTCAGAACGAAAACGAAAGAAAAGAAAAGGAGACTCGTTCAAAAAAGTAGAGTAAGAAGTAAGCACAGTAGAGTGGCAGTCGATACGCACATTAACTTAAATCATTAAATTAATTAGTAATCAATTTAGAATATAAGTTATAAGAAATGAATTATTAAATAAAAAGTGGATTATAAATAACATGTTCCTACATTTTTCATTTATATCCAAATTGGTGACCCCGACAATCAAGTGCCGCATTCATTTTTTATATAACCTCTAAATTTTGCAACCGGCTGCTACTCTTCTGTTAAAAACTTGACAAATGACCGCGACCTATAAACGCTAAAACGTGTTGTAATAAATTTATATTCGCTATAAAACATAATACAATAATACAATAATACAAAATTATATAACACTATAAGAGAATAGAGAAACGACAGTGCCCTTAGCAAGTCGCACCGTTTGGACAACGAGGGACAACGGCGTTGCACACAGCAAGTCGTAGCCGCAACGTGCTTTACAAAAAGAAAAAAGAAACGACAGTGCCTTAGCAGGTCGCACCGGTTGGACAGCGAGGGACAACGACACTGCAAGCAGCGGGTCGCAACGCTAAACATTCAAGAAGTCATCCCAGCCCATCGAGTCAGCAAGCATAAAATATAATTGTATTCATCCAGATAAGTCTGTAGTATTTAACCTAGATTTTAGACTATCTTAACCCATAAAATACACTACATTATATAGTAATTGTACTTATATCACAAAATATTTAGTTTTTCCTTATTTTTTTTATGCGATCATTTTATTTCGTACCTATAAGATAAATTTTCGAAACTGTATACTTACAAAAACCTTAAATTGTAAATCGACTTCCACTTTGAAATTGCTACTGCAAATATAAACACAAACCCCACGCCCACCCTCTTCCATAATTATCGGCAAACATGTCAGATGAAGACGGGCAAGATCCCAAACCAACAGGTCATCAGACACTGCAAACGCCTTCGCCCGCTCCTATTCCATCAGAATTTCCATTAGGTCAGTTAGGCACCGCAAATACCGGTGCAATCGATGCAGTGACTTACAAGCCTATTCAATTCTGGCCAACCTGCCCTGATCTGTGGTTTACGGCAATGGAGGGCCAATTCGCCCTGGCCAAGAATATGTCAGACGATCGTAAATTCTATACTGCAATTTCACTCATGGACATTGGAACAGTGCAACGAGTGCGCGACGTAATCGCTTCACCTCCGTCTAGGCAAAAGTTTGAAGCCCTCAAAAACGCAGTTCTGTCCAGAATGATGGACTCTGAAGACGCTCGGCTGCAACAGTTACTTCGCGGTTTAGACCTAGGAGACAAAAAACCAAGTCAACTGCTTCGTGATATGACTGCATTAGCAGGCACTGAATTTTCGGCTGTCTTAATAAAAAAGTTATGGTTGCAGAGATTACCGGACATGGTTAAGGCGATTCTAGCAGGGAGTACGGAGGAGTTAGAACATATGGCTCTAACAGCAGATAAAATCATCGAAGCTACCAAAAACAATTTCGAAATTAATCCGATTGACCAACATACTACAACTCCAACTTATCGACGGGCGCGTTCTTCCATAGGTACTGCTGATACTACATCCATCGCCGAACTAGAAAAGAGAATTAATGCACTATCTACTCAAATACACGAACTTAAAACACCTAACAGGAGAGCTAGAGAAAGGTCACTTAGTCGTTCCAGGTTTTCCAGGAGCAGTTCAAAGAATCGAGAGAAGGCAGGACAGTGTTGGTTCCACAAACGATTTGGGAAAAAAGCAAGGAAATGTACCAAGCCTTGCTCGTTCGTTGACTGGTCGGAAAACTAATTGAAGAGTCAAGGCTGGCAACCGTTGACTCTTGCAACACAAAACAAAGCCGTCTTTTTATATTCGATAGGTCCAGTCACAGACACTTCCTTGTAGACACCGGTGCTGACATATCTGTACTTCCAGCTAGCAAATTAGAAAAGCAACGTCCATCTAATTCCAATTTTTATCTTTACGCCGCAAACTCATCTCGGGTTAAAACCTACGGTAAAAAGGCAACAGAGCTTAATTTAGGACTGAGGCGTGCATTTAAATGGGTATTCGTTTTAGCTGATGTGGATAAACCAATAATTGGTGCCGATTTTCTCAAATCATACGGTCTGCTCGTTGACCTCAAAGGAAAGCGCTTAATAGATCCTTTAACCACATTGTATGCTGGTGGGCAAATTATAAATTGTAAAACGTCAATTTCAATCGTGTCCAAAGACGTGACAGACCCAAGGGTTCGCGATTTGTTAAAGAGGTATTGCATTTCGAACGATTCGAATTTATTCAAAAATACGCTCCAGCATAAAGTAACACATCACATTATAACAAAGGGACCACCAGTTCATGCAAAGGCTCGAAGACTTTCACCTGATAAATTAACAGCTGCTAAAAAGGAAATTAGATACCTAATCGAGCAAGGTGCATGCAGACCATCGAAAAGTTGCTGGGCTTCACCACTACATATGGTCGAAAAGAAGAATGGACAGTGGAGACTCTGTGGTGATTATCGCACGCTTAACGCGAATACATTACCAGACAGATACACAATCTCACATATCCAAGATTGCACTCATCGGCTCCACAACTGCAAAGTGTTTACAACACTCGATATACTAAGAGCCTACCACCAAATTCCTGTAGAGCCAAAAGACGTTGAAAAAACTGCTGTCTGCACACCGTTTGGATTATTCGAATTCACGCATATGATGGAAGGACTTAGAAACGCAGCTCAGACTTTTCAGCGTTTCATCGACGAAGTTCTTAGAGATTTTGACTTCGTTTTTCCATATATCGATGATCTTCTTATTGCATCAGAAGACGAAAGCACTCATTTAAAACATCTAGAAGCAGTCCTAAAAAGGCTACAAGAAGTAGGATTAGTAATGAATCTTTCAAAAAGTGTATTCGCTCAAACCTCAGTTAAATTTCTGGGACACAAAATCGACTCGAACGGTATAAGCCCACTTCCAGAAAAAGTTGAGGCAATCATTAACTACAAGCAACCAGATACAGTGAACGATCTACGAAGGTTCCTCGGGATGATGAATTTTTATAGGCGGTTCGTACCCAAAGCCGCACAACATCAACTTCCTCTTAACAAGTTACTCAAAGGTCGTAACAAAAAGTCCGATAAAAGCAAAATTTTTTGGACTGACGAGACTATCAAAGCTTTTAATGAGTGTAAGATGATATTAAGCAACGCAACAACACTAGCTTTTCCCAAGCCTGGCACGGAACTATCACTAGCAGTTGATGCCTCAAACACCGCCATAGGAGCAGTAGTCCAACAAAAAATCGAGGGAAGTTGGCAACCCCTAAGCTTCTTCTCTTCTAAGCTAAGTGAATCCCAGCAAACTTACAGCGCGTACGACAGAGAGCTACTAGCTGCTTATGTGTCCATCCGGCATTTTCGACATATACTAGAAGGCAGAAATTTCACGCTCTATACTGACCATAAGCCAATCACGTATGCACTTCAACAAAAATCAGACAAAGCCTCACCTCGCCAACTTCGATACCTGGATCTCATCTCGCAGTTCACTTGTGATATAAGATACCTACCAGGAGAACAAAATACGGTAGCAGACGCTCTATAGCTCGTCTCTATAGATGCTGTCATACGCGGCCTTGGAATCGATAAAAAGGTGGTGGGTATCGATTTGAGACTCATGGGTTGTCTCCAAGATCTGCCGTAGTGCGAATATTTGCTCGATGGTGGACTTCCCTGGCCTAAAGCCACACTGATATGGACCTATCAGGTTGTTGACGAATGGCTTTAGACGTTCACAAAGTACGGCAGAGAAGATCTTGTAGGCGATATTAAGAAGACTGATGCCTCTGTAGTTGGTGCAGTCCAGAGGATCGCCTTTCTTGAGGATCGAGCAAACAATACTGAGGTTCCATTCATCGGGCATGCTTTCTTCCGACCATATTTTACAGATGAGCCGGTGCATACTCCTAACCAATTCATCGCCAGCCACTTTGAATAGCTCAGCCGCAAGGCCATCAGCTCCAGCAGCTTTATTGGACTTAAGTTTAGATATGGCTATCCTCACTTCGTCAAGATCGGGTGGACGGAATTGTTGGCCTACGTCGTCCAGGAATTCGGTTCGTCATCGCCGTTATACAATTTGCAGAAATGATTTTTCTATATCCTCAGCACCGACTGCGATTCCACCACGATGTTCGTCCTTTCAGGCTTCGGTTCGGGGCTTGTAACCTTGGGACGTTCTTTTTACTTTTTGGTAAAACTTCCGAGCTTCATTCCTGCAGTGGCATCCCTCTAATTCCTCGATAGCGCGCTTCTCATGCTCTTTCTTTTCCTTCTAAGAAGCTTGTGTTCCTCTTTCCTCTTCTGCTCGTAGAGCTCGCGAGCAGCTCTGGTCCTTCTATGCAGCGCCGCTTTGTATGCCTGTTGTTTGGCTGCATGTGCTTGCCGGCATTCCTCGTCGAACCAGGGGTTTCGCTGTGGTGGTCGTGCGAAGCCCAGCACATCAGAGGCGGCATCTCTGATGGCTTCCTGGCAGTTTTTCCACTGGTTCTCGATGTTTGCAGTTGGCGGCAAAGGACTAGTTAAGAGGGCGCGAGAGACTCGATCGAAAAAGGACCTGGCGATTTCTTGCGACTGTAGCCGTCCGACGTCGAACTTCCTGACAGTATTTCCCTGTTTTGGCTTTGGTCTGGATATCCGTATTATTACCTTTGCTACAACGAGGTAGTGGTCCAAGTCAACATTGCTCCTCGGAACGTTCGGACATCCTTGATACTGGAGGAGTGCCTTGCGTCGATCGCAATGTGGTCAATTTGGTTGGCGGTTGATTAACCAGGAATTCGCCATGTCCCCTTATTTACATAAGATGCGGGAACTGCGTACTAGCTACCACAACGTTTCGCCCCGCAGAAAAGTCGATTAGCCTGAGTCCGTTATCGGAGGTGGTGTCGTGCAGGCTGTATCTTCCGATTGTGCCACCAAAGACGTCTTCTCTTCCTAGTTTGGCATTAAAATCACCCAAGACAATTTTAATGTCATAGCTAGGGCATTGCTCATATGTCTTGTCCAGGAGCTCGTAGAACTCGTCCTTGGAAACGCCTATAGTAGACATCCAAGCAACCAACTTCGATACAGAACCGATAAAAAAAAAGATTTTAAAAATGTTTCCAAAAAAATCCCTACCTGATTTTGGTGTCATATTTTTATAATGATGGATGAATAGGTGAGTACAGGCTCCATCGATTTTAAATTCGAAAGCGCATATTTAAAAGGCTTAAAAGTTTCAATTAGGTAAATGACCGAGATATTAACGGTGTGCTATCTCCCCCGCTGCACCATCTCATCCGCTTTTACCCTATATAATACAAAAATGTCTATACTTTAAGAATAATGCCAAACGAATTGATTGGTAAGCAGCATTAAAGATAGGACTAAGACAAATGGATTCAAGATCAAATATATACAGGGTACAGGGTTGACTCAAAATTAAATCATGTTAAACTATAACTAAATTTTCATGTAACTGGATTTTCAGGTAAAATTAACTTGATTGTCAGGTAAAATAAACTATATTTTCCTGTTAAATTTACAATTTTACTATTCAAAGGAAGTGTAAAATTTACAAAATATCATGCAGATTTAACCTGCAATCTACATTAACGACACGACATTAAAATCAAGTATCTGGTTAAGCAGTTAACCTGATTTACCGTGTTGAAAAATAAGCTGAAAATCAGGTATAATTAACCTGAAATTGGCTATTGGGTTGGTTTTTTCTCTGAAGTGGTGTTGACAAAAACATAAAGCAGGGAAACAAATCAAAATTACCCCACAATTTGTATAGTAAAAATACAATATGGAAAAATGGGAATCTCAAATGCCATAATCCTGAATGCCCGAAATCCCAAGTGCCAAAATACCCAATGCACAAAATCTATAAGAAAAAATGGTGTTTTTTGTGTAAATGGAAGCCCACATAAATATGTACATACTGGATACTGCGAAGAAAACATCGATACATATTAAATAATTTTGAATGAACAACAAAAACCTGTGTGAGTTACCACCGAGTTTATAAGTCGGAGTCATAGCTATTTCACGAGTGCCAACTCGATCTTCTAAGTCTAAGTGATGCCTTAACTGGTTTTGTTCATATTAATTGAAAAACTCCTTGCCGTCATTTAGGTGAGAAAGGGTGTTGAAAAACGTAAATGCAATTTTCTCGGCTTCTATTGGACTGAGATGACGCATTTTAGATAGAGTATTATTTTTGATATTTCTTTCCAATGAAAAAAACGTTAAACAAAGCTGCTAATGTCCAGCAAATAATTCATTAAGGGAAACTGCACTGCATTTTTGCAAAACAGAGCATTTGAAATGCAAACAAAATAAAATGCACGACTGGGTCACACGTACTTGCTCTTATGTTCAAGACACTGCGGATTTAAGAAAATTGTATATAAAAAAATTGAAATTAGGTATGAGAGGAAAATGTGTAGAGAAGCATGAAATATGACATTTAATTTGGCTTAACCAGCTCTTTTGGCAGTTTGAGGTGAAAAAAAAGAATGCCATCTTAATTCTTGATTGAATATGATTGTATGGGAAACAAATATTTAAAATCGTTGGAGCGGTTTTAAAAATTAATTTTTTATAGGTATATAAAATTCTTAAAACATTTTTAAGAACAAATTTTGGTAGGTATGCAAGTCTAAAGTATATATTTATATGTAAATAATGAAAAAACTTGAAAAAAAATTGTCAACCCATTTTTGAGATACCGAATTAAAAAAAAAAAATTTTAAACTTTTTTTAAAAATCCAAAAAAATTAGTTTTGAAAATTTTGATATTCAATATTATTTAATTTTATCTGAAATTTGTATGTAAAAAAATTTAAATCCGTTAAGCCGATAACGAGAAAATTAAAAAAAAAAACACGCTCTATGACAGGTGCTGTTAATAGTTGCTAAGTGCAAAATTTTATAATTTTTGGTAGTAGATCGCAACAATTTTAGTATATAGAAAAAGTTTAATCAAAATCATAGGAGTCGTTTTTAAGCAAACAAAAATATTTTCCTTTGCGGATTTTTAAATTTTGTATGGAAGGTACCGTTATTTTTTCATAAATGTAAAATTGTTTCTAAAAATATTTTAGACAGTACCTACTTAAATACTCTTAAATATCGAGTTTCAAAAAAATAAATCATGTCGTTTTTGAAGTATTTGATTTTCCAAAAAAAAATTTGAAACATTTTTTTAAAAATCCAAAAAATATTTTTTCAAAAATCTTGGTACACGAAACTATTTATATTTTTTGGAAGCATCTGTATAAAAGAAAGAATTGAAATCGGTCATACTGTTTTGAAGAAAATCAAAAATTAAGAAAATGGTTCTTTGGGAGGTAACATTAACCTTCCGTCCTCACACTGGGGTATGAGATACCCCAGACAAGATTAAAAACCGTGGTGTTACCGTTAAAATTTATTGCCAGACATGTCATGCCACTGTAAATTCAAATTCATATTTCCTTTAATTGAAGGAGGCCATTTTTAGCCATTTGAATTTTGTATACGTAAATAACAGTACTTTGAAATTGTATTGGGGTATCATACACCCCAGTGTGCAGTTCATGTAAGTGTTTTTTTGTTAGTGTGTTAATAAATAAGTTAAATAGAAATTTCGTGTTTTTTAGTTTATCCAGCATTTGAACACAAAATAATTATTCATTTACTAATCAATTGACCTAGCTAGCGTGAAATTTGTTCAAAAAAAATTTGGAAGTATGGAAAAGTTTTTTTTTACAGCAAAATATATTGCACTTATTCAATTACTCTGCTAACCATAGTTTTCAAACAAAATCGCGTTAAATCAGTTTTAAAAATTTCAATGTCATTTAGAAAAGGATATGTGATATGTTTTTTTCAAATTTAATTAAAACTTTTTTAAAATTAGAATTTTATTTAACACCTCTTTTTTTACGATTTTTTTTATTAATTTAATTTTTAAATAAGATTTTTCTCTTATAAGTATTTTATTTTTTTTTATCTGAAAGCACCAATAGAACACTTTCTTAATGAACTTAAAACATGGATTGCTAATTCAAATTATTGATTAATAAAAACATATTTTTTAAAATTATTTATGATTGGGGTATGTCACACCCCAGTGTGAGGAGCGTATTAGAAAATATATGTGTGAGGACGGAAGGTTAATAACCATTTTTGAAAAATGGATTTTCACCCAAAGGAAGCCTTTACTAGTAGTACCTCGTGGCTTGATGGTTAGTGCGTAGGACTGTCATGCCGAAGGTGTGGGTTCGATTCCCAGCCGTGCCACCTAAAACCAGAAATGTTTTATTCGAGGTACTGCCTCTTGCGAGGAACTGACAAATCCTCCAAGAGTATACTTGTCATGAAAAAGTGCTTCTCATTTAGCCGTTCGGATTCGGCAAAAAACTGTAGGTCCCCTCCATTCCTGCCAACAAACACGCACACAGGAATGGTTGTGAGTTGTAAGTCACTAGGCCCTGGTTCTCCATGAGCTGTTGCGCCTCCCAATTTATTTATTTATAAGCCTTTACTAAAATAAATGTATTTAATTTTTCTTAAGAAAAGTTGTCGAGTTGTAATTGAGAAAAAAGCAATTATGTAAAATTGACTAAGAAATTGTATGGCAGGTACCGTTATTTTTCGTCAAAAAAATGAAAAAAATGTGTCGGCAGAATCACCAGAAACCACTATGTACCAAGTTTGAAGAAAATCGATCGAGCCGTTTAGGCTGTAGTCGAACAGACAGACAGACAGAATTGTGCCACCCACTTTTTTCGTGTCCTCTATCATCGTAATATCATGTTTGATTGTTATCTAAAATTTTATTTTTTGCACGAATCCAAAACTTGCCTTATGGTACCTACATAATCGGAAGTACAATGTTTAAGCTTACAGATTCAATGTATTATAGCTCGTTTGAAAGCTAGAAGTCTGCTCTTTTATAACATTTTTCAATCGAGTTATGTTATTGTCAATAGTTTTTGAAAATATAAAGACAAAAGCATATGTTATCTATCAGAATAATTTTGCATTACTATCATGAAATATTACACAATATTTTCATCGTTTTGGAAATAAATTTTACATTTTCCAAAATAATAGAAAATTTAAAGTATTATTTGAAACATTTTACAGGAAGACCCACGGCCGTATTCAGGCCTACGCTAGGGTGAGCTCAGCTCACCCAGAAAAATGTTGAGCTCACCCAAACAATTGTGGGACATTTTAAGATCTTGGACATCTTTAACATAAATCAAAATATTGCTTCAAAATTAAATTTTAAATGTACACCAACTGAAAAATAATGATCAACTACCTCATTATTCGAAGACGATTAAGAATGCATCAAAAACAATCAGTGGATATGGAGAAAGCTCTGTTGGTATACCTACATAATTGAGAACAATTTTGTAGCTGGAACTTTTTTTAATCATTGCAAATCAAAAAAATAACAGAGTTAGAAAACAACTTCAAATGTTGTATTTTTTCAACATACATATTAAAGTTGGGTTTTGATGCAATCGATACATTAGGGATCAGCACATCTACGAAATGAGACATCATTTTCAGCACTTTCGCAAATAGAAGTTATACGATGGAGATGGTGATCAATGACCGATCAAAGCCTGTGCAGTTCTATTTTATTGCATTCGAAAATACACGATTGAATTCATGAAAATGGATGATATTTTGGGTAGATTTGACGAAAAAAACACTGAGTCCAACTTTTTCACATACTTTTTGCTCATATATGTGAGTTGGTGTATATTTGTTATCAGGTACATTAGTGCAGGCTTTTTACACATTTATAAAAAAAAAATTTAACAGCAGTTTAACGACTGAAAATGGTGATCCTTAATAACCACAATTTTTTTCATAAGCAAAACCATTGATCAGTTTTTGAGATATTTGGAAAAAAATACTTTTTTCAAATGAAAAATGTACTTCAGGAAATCATCGTTCAGAGTTCATTTAAGGATCATTAGTTTTGATTTTAAATTAACTTTTATGAAAAATAATCAATTAGGACAGTCTGATGTATAAAACTCAAGATATAACCATTTAATGCGGACATTATCACCCCTTTTTAAAAATATTTCAGACAAAACAAAAATCAACAAAAAAAAGTCTCCAAAAAAGCCGATAAGGTTTGCTTAAAAAGCTAATATCATGGGTCCTATTGATAGGATCATCAAGGCTAAAGTCTTCAGACTAAGGGAAAATGACAGAGCATCATTTCCTATTTAAAGTGCATGCATTGAAGAGTTAATGACCATAACATTAATATAGGAAACCAAGTTATTTTTTAACGCCCATCCCCACCAAAGTCTGAGAAAAAAACCTGCCAAACTTTGGTATTTGATATCGGAATACATGTACCTATAAACTTTCATACTCAGATTCTGGTTAAAAATCCACTCCCAACATTTGGTGTCGGCTCTTGTACTATTATTTTAGTTTTTCATTTAAAACTGTATGTACCTACTGAAATGAATATTTCTAGCAATATCATTGCGGCATCGGCAAAACTTTTGTCTCGGACAGATAATAAAATACTGTTTATGTATTTTTTCCGTATGCTTTCCGTTTATGCTTTTTTCGCATTTTTGTACTTGGTTACTATAGGTTATCATTATTTCATATAGAAATAAATGTAAAAACAAAACTAACGACTTTTGAATGAACACTGTGCGCTGATTTTCTGATTTTTCATTCAAAAAAAGTATTTTTTTCCAAAAAAAAATTGAATGTCTCAAAAACTTATCAATGGTTTTGTTTGGAAAAATTGTGGTTATTAAGGACACAACAAGATATTTTTTCACAAAGTTTCATTTAAATTCAACTATTTTTGGGAAAATGAAAAATAAAAAACAAGCACTAACAAAAAATACGGGTTTTCTCCAATATCTCGTAAATTTTGAGCGTTAAAAAATGATTTGTATAAAAGTTGTAGATTTTTGTGTGATCTGCAACATTTCTATTGAACACATTCTATTTTGGGTCAACTTTAGTCGGAAGACGCAATAATGAAATTCCCCCCTCTTTTTCACCCCCCAAATCCCTCCTCCAACTCCGCTGCTGGGAAATAGATTTTTCTTACATTCCTTATAACCCCCCTTCACCATTTTCAATCGTTTAACTGTTGTTAACAATTTTTCTCTTTTTTCGAGTAAAAATATGTTAATAAGCCTGCACTACATGTCGATACCTTCCCGAAAGAATGTATTAAGCGACATTATCAAAATTTTAAATTAAATTTTTAAAATACCTCTTATTCAGTTATTTATTTGGGTATTTTGTTGTGATAAACTGATTTTTAGAGGCATTTTGAGTTGAAAATCCCGTTCTAAATCTTTCTATTTTTTTAAATACATAAATAAATAACTGGACCAGAGCTTTTTTCGATGCCTTTAAAATTTTTGGAATGTCGCTTAATACATTCTTCCGGGAAGGTATCGATGTGGTATTGTGTCAATACAATTTGTGCATTTTATAGACAATATGTATTATGATATTCGTTAAAAAATGTCAGCTCACCCAAAAATACCTTGAGCTCACCCATACGATTGATCCTGGCTACGGCCGTGGGAAGACCATAAATGATGTTTAAGTTTATAAGCTAACTGAATATTCACCGAATTTTCCATTTTCACGACCGAAAAACTTCAATAATTTGGTGCATTAGACTGCACAATATTCGAAGAAATAAATTTTCTTGTGTAAGAGTAATCAAATAACACCACTATGATGCTCTGTTCATCATCTTCTATAACTCTGCCAATCTGAATCTGTACAGACAATTTCTTTCATATTTCAATAATTCATTTTATATTGCCTTAAAATTTCCTAATTTTCAAGTAATGATTCAATAATTTCCTGCCAATTATACCGTGACTCTACTAGCATCTTCCGACAAGCATTCCCTCTCATCTTGATTATACATCATGAAATTCTCTCAGGTTTCAAACATTTTGCCAGAGTACGCAATCTATGTTCAATGAAACAGGACTAGTCTGACTATTTTCGCTGGAAGTATTGCGTGTGAACGCATTTTCAATAGCTATCGCTGAAGTTTAGTTGAATGAACTTCAACATAATAAAATAGATATCTATGTATTTGTATACATCAAGGGAGAAAAACCTATACCTACGCAAGGATACGGATGTGGGTAGAATGTGTAAATTTTGCAAAGCAGAATATAGAGATGGAGAAGAGTAGAAACATAATTTCCTTTTACTTGTTAAGTTTTTGGAATGGTTTGCTTATAGAATAGAAAACAACTGCTCATAAGTTTCATACTGGATTAAGAAATTATCCTGAATGGGATCAACTTTAAGAGCCGTAGCAGTAGCTAGGAACATCATTTGAATAATAATGAACTGGATGGGTTCATGACTAAAATTTCATTTATCGAATTTATTAACTAAGAATTTCAATTTGTTTATGTGAGTGTGAGATTATATCGAGTTGATGTAGAAAAGGAGTTGGATATTATAATATATGCAAACAAAACGTTAAATTAATTTTGTCATTATTATACATATCTACTAAGAAGTTGATTAAATTTTGAATACTTTTATGTAGGTTTGTACTACATAATTAAAAATGCGCATTCAAAATAGTTTAACCCAAAATACCTAAACATACAAATTGAAACCATAAGACTTGCCCAACCCAAGTTCCTTATAACTAAAATGTACTTATTAAACAGAATAGTAATTGTATTTAAAAGAATTAAAATAAATTTCATTAAAGGAAAGTTTTGAAAATGAACAGGCTTTTGACGTGTAAAATTCCTAGAATTTTTTTAAGATCTAAGGACCCTTTTCATCGGAGGAAAAAACTTTATTTCATGTGAGTTTTAATTCTAGTATTAGAAGTCCATGATACAACTTGTAGGCAGATACAAATTTGGTACTCAAAAATTGTCGAGGGTAACCGTAGTATATGCTTGTTTGGTACATCGATCTTCGGATGACATCTCAGAACAACATTTTTCTCTCCAACTGTATTCAGAGGACTTGTCACTATTTGCACCACTACTAGGGGCAGACGCTTATCTGCTTTTGTTGGCATTTTTAGATAAACGCGTTTTTCTATTTTAGTCTCAAATATTTGTTCTTCTTTGATTATTTACAGGTCTACAAATGCTTGTATGCTGGTATTTTTTTTTTTAAGTCTTACTCCGACAATTTTTCTTAAAATCAGCATAGTTCTTTTACCGAAAATTATTTTACTTTAGCGTTTTTAATCATTATAAAAGCAAGTTAAGGACTTTATTAAAAAAGAAGGAACAAAAATTAAGTAATCAAAAATGCCAAAACCCCCTTCGTAACTAACCTCAATATTTCTTTATACATAAAGGTAAGACTCAGACAAACAAAAAACGTATTAGAGTAGGTCTTGTTCCTCCCGTTTATACGATATGAACAATTTTCTTAAAAGTTGACTCAAAATATTAACACAAAATGGCATCACGTACAATGTCAAGTCATGGCTTATTGAAAGCAAAATTCCATTTTCTTATATCTAAGCTTGTTAAATAGAATTTATATTGTAAATAGTTTTGGAAAAAAATAAGTCTTTTTTTTTAATTTGAAAGTTTGAAAAAATAAGAAATTTTTTCAAATTAATTTTTTCAAAATTTTGGTTTTTAGGATTCAATACTTATTCAATTTTTAATCAATCACTAAAACCGTGAACGTTAATGTATTGTAGTTCTTGTAAATATCAAACAAAAAAAAACTAAAAACTTCACTAGTTTTAGGGTGAAAATTGGTTGTTTGGAGGAATTTAAACAACAAATCAAAGTCCTGGGTGTCAAATAAGAGAACAAATAGTTTTTGTTAAATTTATATTTCAAATTTTCATGAATCTCAAAATTGCTTCAAATAACGTAATTTTTGGGCAATATGCTAAGGAGCAAGTGATTTTCTTGTAATGTATGTTCATTAGACTTGGTGTTTTAGAAGCGATCTCAACATCAAGAATTTTTCCATAGAGGTGGGGCAGGCAAATTTTTCAAAGGGGTGGGGAGGGGGTAATCAATGACTCTGACGCGTATTATGAATTGCTCCTATAAAGCAACGCACACGTTGCGCTGTCTTTGAGGAGGGTTTTAGTAGGGCTTTTTCGATTTTTCATCTTTAAACCCTCTTTCAGCACCACGCAAAATACGAGCAGGATTTTCATGGCGTTTATCTAATATGTGTAAATAAAACCATAAAATCTTTCAGTATTTCCACCTGCGTTATGGCAGAGTAGGGTTTCAGTAATGTTTTTATGATTTTGAATTCAGAATCTTTCCTCAATTTCAGGCAAAACGTAAAAAACATCCGTGTTGTGTGTGGCTTTTTACATATTTTTGTGTATCCATTGATGGGGATTGATTTAGTTCAGTCCCTGAGTTCACGTGAAATTTTAAGTTATGTAATTTAATGGAAACCAAAAACAATTGAATGCCAAATAAAAAAAGCTTAACAATAAAATTCCAAATAAAAAAACTGAAACAACAAAATGCTTATTAAATAAAATCAAAAGAAAACATGGCCTATCTGCTTCGTTTTTTTTGGACCATAGTAGGATTTCCAGATGAAATTAAATAACCGGACAACTGTAAGCATCCTCCGTTTCAGCGAATTAATTGAGGAGGGTTTATGAAGACGATTTTATGGTTTATCAAAGAAAACCTTCCTCGAGCACAGCGCAAAAATCGAGTAGGACTTATGTGTACATAAAAACCCTCCTCAACGACAGCGCAACGTGTGTGCTGTGCCATAGGAGCAATTTATAATACGCAACTCTGACAGTAAAAAGATAAGTTTACATCGAAAATCCATGGTAAAAACTAAAAATATGTAGGTAGCGTGGTAATTTCTAAGACCGGGAGTTTAAATGCACTTTTTTTTCTATTCGTTCCCCCGATCTCAAAATTTTCAAAATTTTGATTTTTCGAAGCACTAAGAATCATGAAATTTTCGAAAAAAGCCCAAAATCAGGTTAAATTAGTTTTCAAAATCATAAATCAGTTTATTTAAGTTTATCTTCAGGTAAGTTCCTGACGAGCTCACGTATGAAGTTGAATTTTCGCAACATTAGGCGAAAATGGGTTAAGCTTTAGAAAAGTTATAGCACAATATTGTTAGTATTTTCGTTGTTTTTAAATAGTTATTTATCTATTTTAAGTCAATGTTTTGGGAATTAATCCCACCCGTATAAGAAAGAAGAGGAAATAAACTCCCCTCATATTTAAGTTTTTTTCTTAGTATGTCCTAAGATTATCGTGTGTACTTTTTACCTTTGAAGAAATAGTGTTTCCCAATTGAAGATAAACATTGTATCAAAAAAAATAAATACGGACATTTTAAATACAACGACTTTCCTTACACCACAATGTTTTTATGACGTCACTGGTGGGATGACCATGAATCAATGTACATATACTTAAATTTTCGTTATTTCTAGGTAAATTGTTCAAAAAACATTAAACTTGTATCTTCCTTTAACTTGCTTCTACTCAAAATATGAATAAAACTCTATTTTTTTAGAAAATTTAACTTTATTTCATTTTGCAGTGTACCTAAATTTTTCCGCCTATACGCTTTGTTTTCAAATATTTACTAAAAATTACCACCTTGCTGCCTAAAGTGACCTATTGGCTGGGGACTCTTATAGTTTATTATTCTAGGGGGCACGCGATACCACATACAATAATAACCCAGAGAGCATATGATTTATTGCATTTATTTTTCCTTCGTTGACTGGACTATATTAATCAGTTTTAAAAAATTGTATTTAAATAAATTCAGCTACTGCCCACTTGCCCATTTAGTACAGGTAAAACAGGATAAATAAAACAAAAAAATTGGTACCACCATGAAACTTGGTGAAAACGTTTCATGTACTATGAGAATGAAGAATCAAGAGTCTATACAAATATTTCATATGGAAGGGTGTTTTTTTGAGAGTGGGAGGGGCGTAAGTTGTGGTGTATCAAACGGAAAAATAAACTTTGGTGCAACCTAAGCATATGACACATGTTTTCAAGGTAGTTTTAAATGTTGAATCAAATGACACCAAAACCATGTCGATACGACCTCCGTGAAAAAAGTTATTGTCATTTTTGTGTTAGGATGATTATATTTTCAGTATAAAAGTCAGATATTACCGAAAATTAGTTGAAAATGGTGGTCCGTCGATAAAACCTGGCATAAGTGGTTCATTTATCATGAAAAGCAATGATAAGAAGAGTCTATAAAAATATCTGTGGTTAAAGGGTGTTTTTTTGAGGGTTTTAGTGAGTGTTGGGGTTATGGTGGGATTATTGCCATAGAATCTATTACAAAAATGGTACCCTCATGAAACTTTATAAAAATGTGGTATAAACTACCATAATAAAGAATCAAAAGAGTCTATAAAAATATCTATATGGTAGAAGGATGTTTTCTATGGGTGAAGGAATGTATAAAACTTTTTCCAAAAACTAAAATTGCTTCCAAAAACAAATAACACCCTTTACCCAGGCCCACAAAAACACCCTTTCTTCCTTGATATTTTTGTAAACTACGTAAATTCTTCATTCTCGCAGTAAATGAAACGCTTTTACCAAGTTTCTTGAGGGTTACCATCCTTTTCCATTTTTTTGAAAAATAACCATACACTTCCCCCTATCTTCAAAAAACACACCCTTCCACGCAAAATATTTCTATAGACTCTTTTGATTCTTCATTCTATAAGTTAATAGCACATTTTAACAAAAATCATGGGGGTACCATTTTTGTCACAGGTTTTATGGCAATATGGCACCACTACCCCAACTCACCAAAAAAAACACCCTTTAACCACAGATATTTTTATAGACTCTTCTTATTATTAATTTTCATGACAAATGAACCATTGATGCCAAGTTTCATCGACAGACCATTATTTTCAACTGGTTTTCGGTAATATTTTACTTTTATACTGAAAATATATAGTCATCCTTACATAAAAATGAAAGTAACTTTTTTCACGAAGGCCGTATCGACTTGGTTTTGGTATCATTTGATTCAGCATTTAAAACTACCTTAAAAACATGTGTCATATGCTAATGTTGCACCAAAGTTAATTTTTCTGTTTGATACACCACAACTTCCCCCCCTCTCCCCCTCAAAACACACCCTTCCATGCAAAATATTTTTATAGACTCTTTTGATTTTTCGTTCTCATAATGCATAAGACGTTTTCACCAAGTTTCATGATGGTACTAATTTTTTTTTTATTCGAAAGACTTTTCGTACTATTTTACCTGTACTAATTGATAACAAAATAATTTAGTCTTTTTTTAATATTTTGTATATTATATTCTTTATACCTATTATGTTTTTTGTCGATAGGTAATTTGTATGGCTTAAATAAGTGAACCAGGTTACTTAAAATAATAATAACTTTGATGCTTCTAACAACAGTAAAGTGCCTAAGAATGAATTGAAGAAAAAGCGTTGCAAATTCCATAAAATAAAAAAGTAAGTATACGCCAACGTGAACCATTTTGTTTATAAAGTTTTTTTTTATGATTTAACATTGTTTATTTTATTGATGAAATTACTACCCCGACCATATTCAAAGTCATTTTAATCCATGTGCATTTGTGCTGCATATACTATATAATGCATATGGTGGGGTACCTTTATGGTCTTTAAGTTATATTCTTATGTCTGTTTAACTTTATAATGGATATAAATACATACAAATAACTATTTGGATTCGAAAAATCTCAACTTAGTACGTACGGAGATTTGACTGGATTTCCAAATTGGTGACAGATTACCAAAGGCAGCATGAGCTTTATTTATTCTACTTTTAACGTCCAGATCCATACCACCGTTTGCAGAAACAATACTGCCAAGGTAGTTAAACTGTTCGACTTCTTCCAATGGCGTCTCTTGTAGAATAGTACGCTGCTGTATGGAGCAGCCTGTGAGCATTGTTTTTGTATTTTTGCTGTTTATTATTAGACCACCCGTAGTACCTCGTGGTTTGATGGTTAGTGCGTAGGACTATCATGCTGAAGGTGTGGGTTCGATTCCCAGCCGTGCCACCTAAAAAACAGAAATGTTTTATTCGAGGTACTGCCTCTTGCGAGGAACTGACAAATCCTCCAAGAGTATACTTGTCATGAAAAAGTGCTTCTCATTTAGCCGTTCGGACTCGGCAAAAAACTGTAGGTCCCCTCCATTCCTGCCAACAAACACGCACACAGGAATGGTTGTGAGTTGTAAGTCACTAGGCCCTGGTTCTCCTCGAGCTGTTGCGCCACCCAATTTATTTTTTTTATTATTTTATTAGACCACCCGACTCTCCCTCCACTTGGAGTGTTTGGCACATCCCGTTCAGCCCACTGATGTTATTTGCCAGTAGACATACATATGTCATCGACATAGTCTAAATGACTGAGCCTTTTGAACGGTCTCCATTGAATGCCCTGTCGCTCAGCTGTACCAACACTGGCCGTCAATACGTCGTCCATCGCCAGCAGGAAGAGAATTGGCGATAGAACATCCCCTTGTCTCACACCCTGTTGCACTACGAAGGAGTCGGATAGCTGCCCATTGTGCAAAACAAAACACCTTGCGTTGTTGTAGGACTCTTTAATAATGGCAACAATTTTTGGTGGAATTCCTCTAACAAGCAACAATCTCCATATACATTCTCGGTTGACTCGATCAAAGGCCTTTTCAAAATCCACGAACATGAGGTAAGGCGGTGATTGAAATTCCATCGACTGCTCGAGGACGATACGCAGGGTGTTGTTATGGTCGACACACGATCGACCACTGCGGAAGCCAGCTTGATGCCTCTTGAGTGTAGACTCGATTCTATCCTTTATTCGCTCGAGAACGATGGTTGCCATTAGTTTTGGGAAAACGGACAAAACGGTGATACCACGCCAATTGTTGCAATTCTTTAAGTCACATTTCTTTGGCAACTTAACAATCACACCATCCTTCCAATCCCTGGGATAGTTTTCGTTTTCCCAAATGCTTTGTATCAACGGATGTAAAATACTAGCCGCTGTTACGGGATCGGCTTACAGGAATTCAGCTGGTATTCCGTACAGTCCAGCTGCCTTGTTGTTTTTTAGGAGATTTATTGGTGTAAGGATTTCCGATTCTGACGGGGGTTCGATGTCAATACCCCTATAGGACCTGCGCATCTCGTTAAGTTGGGGCACTTCAGCACTCGGCTCAACTGAATCCTCATTTAGCAGGGCACAAAAATGGTCCTTCCATCTACGAAGCTGATCCTCAATTGATACCAAAAGTGTGCCATCCACATCCATTACAGGATGATTGGTGTTGCTTTTTTTCCCGATCACGTCTTTGGCTATTTGGTACAATTCCCGGATATCTCCTCTTCTGGCAGTGATTTCCGCATTATCTGCGAGTCCATCTAACCTCACCCTCTTGTCACGTCTCACACAACGATAGACCATCTTATGTGCTCTTCGCAAGTCAGCCTTTCGTTGAATATCTAAAGTGCTCTTGGGTAGGTACATTCTCAAAAAAAAAAATGTTTTCTAAAAGCCGTGTGCGATTCGTTGCTTTGAAATTTGAAGTTGCGATTTTAAATTGCGAGAATTTGGTTGAAATTTCCGAGATTTTTAGGTTCAATGTGTAAATGCGAGATTGTAAAAAGCGAGATTTTGTTATTGCGAGATTATGAAAAACAAGATTTTTAATTTGCGAGATTTCGTTATTCGAGATTTAAAAAAAAATGCGAGATTTCGTTATTCGAGATTTTGGCTTGCGGGATATCGTAGCGCTCCCCTTAAAAAACTATTATATTCCAGTTATGCTGAAATTCAATTTGTCCTCTAAGAAATCAATTTAAAAGATTAAGCCAAAAAGCAAATCGGTTAAGGCTGTAGGTCAAGGTATAGACCGCCAGACAGACCAACAAATGGAATTATGGGACTGTATTTTTAATTATAAATTATCCTCAGCTTAGATAAGTCAGTTTAAAATTTCAAGTTAAGTTTCTTTTTTGAAACCCTTGCTTTAGTTTCTATATCACAAGTGGAAATGCTAATAATTTTCGTCACTGAAAGTCGTGATCAAAAAGGAGTTTTTCAATAACGAAACAAGAACATTAAATTTCAACAAAACATGAATTGATTAGATTGGATTCCAAATAATTGTCTTAAAATGTTTTTCTATAACATATTTTATTTAGGTACAGTTTAACAGTTGAAATCACTTAAACTGAATGAGTGGCACTCAAATCTCCAATATATTGGCCACTAAAGTGCCACTTAAACAGCCCTACAGTATAATCAATAAAATGAAGAAATTGTCAATAATCTTGAGCGCAAAAATTTTCTACGAAAAACAATCACTTACAACGACACGGTAGATTTTCTATCGTTTTGTTACCAATTGAAATCTTTTTTAGATTTAAGACTATTATCGTGGTTCTGAGACATTGTAAATAAAAGAAGTTTTTCGGACTTACCACGATTGTTTTTATTTTTATTTTAATCAACCGATTAAAAGATAATTTCCCGACGTTTCGATAGGGTTGCACCTGTCGTGGTCACGGGGTAACTGAAATCTAAACGTCCTAACTACATTATGTAGTTTCCCGTTTTATTGAAATTGCGAGTTAGTTTTTTTGTTACAATTACAAAACTTGCTGATATGGTTTCAAGTATAATTTATTTTTACAGTTGGTAAGATATGAGAAAACTTCTTTTTTTTTTAAGTTGTCAAATGCAGTATGTACACTACATTGTTTGTCATATTATAGTACCTTACATAACAAGTACAACACAACTTGTGAAACGCTTTTCTTAACTAGCTTTAATATGTACTTCCGAATCGACTTTAATGTTTTATAATTTTATAGAAAAAAAACGAAGGTTGATAGTTTTTTTTTATCACGATGCATAAAACAACTTCCGTTTTTTAAACATTCACAGCACGTATTTCAAACGAAAGTATAGCATTATGGTACCACCAGAATCCAGAAATGTATAAACTGCGAAACGAATAGCATGTGTTTCAAGAAGCACACAACAACTGCTGTACAGTACACGATAAGAAATATCTCCACAAAAAGGACGAAAGGACGAGATCAGCAACAGAACAATCCCCTTGTTATTTCCGCTTCAATATAAATTTCTATGGGTTGCTTCCATGCCAATGAACCTTCAATTTTCAGACCATTATTGGAATTGTGTATGCAGATGTATGACATAGATGAGTAGAGTAGGAAATAGAGATGGGAAAATGGCCAACATGCAAAAATGTACACGACAGCAATGGGCAAAGGGATTTCCGCCAGGACATCATTGTTTGAAAAATTCTGATTTCTCTTTTCAGTCAGTATTATATCACAATAAACTCCCAAAGGTATATTGGCCCTAAAGGGAGAGGCTAATGGACAATTTTCATGCAACAGTCCCTTAGAGATAAGCTCTCACAGTTCAACATTTACTTAATAGCACCCCTCACACATTGCAAGTATCCTTAAAATGTGTTTCTATATTTACTAATACTTAACGTACATTGAATCATTTGTCGTCCTTTTTTCTCCCGGTACCTTCTGTGTGTGAACCGATTTGTAATACTGTCCTCTACGGAAATTGTAACATCAATAAAACCTTTCGATTGTTTGCAACGGGAAACAAAACTTTAAAATGGTGGAAAAGTGTGGGGCGAGAGATTGGGGGGTGGGAGAATGAGGAGAACAACGCGACATAGCAGAGAAGGCAGATCCTGTCTACCTTTGGGCATTTGCGCAAAAATTGGCAACGATATTTTTTCCCCGAACTAAGTGGGTAGGAGATTTTCAACAGCGATTTAACGTGATTTAGCGTGTTATGTCATCAGTGGTGAAAGGACTCGTATCGTAGCGTAACCCAGGTGCCACACATGTCCATAGTTCTACTCGAGTAAAGGACGATGTTGCTGGCGGGTTGGGTGTACAAGCGATAAGAAGAATGAAACGAACGGAACACCTCACTCTCGCTCATCCTTATATTCAATGAAAGGTGCTGACTTGTTAGCCAATAGAGAAGTTCAAACGGACTTACACACACCCGAAACTATTGTTTATGTAAGCTTCTTAATGCCACTCAGACTTAGGTCCTTCCTAACGGTGTTTGTTATTATTGTTGTCGTTGTGGGTTGTGTGTAAGCTATTCCTCTACTACTTCCTGCACTATCTCATCACAGAGTATAGAGCGAAGGAGTGGATTTTCTAATCGATTCCCTCGTAAGTCCTTTCGGGTTCTCTGGTAATTCTATCGACCTTATAAAGGGGTCCTCCAAATGAAACCTATATTAGAGCTGTAGCTCTAGCTTGGGAAGCTTGATTTATTTAGTTTCTTTTTCCAATTCTACCAATTTGTGAAGAGCACTCTACTATATACACACATATACATAGCTACTCGTCCACATTCTTCTTTTGAGTGAATGACGACGACAAAGTTGTGTGGTATTGAATATCTTTATGTGCGTTTTCGAAATTGCATGCAGTTGGCTGCGTGTGTTCGTTTTTGAGTTGATGCAATTTACTCTTTGGGGATTATGGAATTAACCGTTGGAAATGAGGTCAACGGTTTAGTAATTTTAGAAGAGAAATGTTGAGTTTGTGTTTTATGTGTGTTTATTGTACTGAATGAACAAAAAAAAATACTTGAATATAGAGGATTTAGAGAATTGAGTTTAGAAAAATTAGGGATTAAACTTTAAGATGGAGTGTATGGTTCAGTAAGTAATCACATTCAATTGTTTGACGAATGCAATGATTTTTTTATTAGCAAATTACTGATAAACACACATGCATACATGATGTATAGGTATCTTCTACACGTATGACTAGTCACTAATAAATTAAAAAACTTAACTATAGCAAAGAGTTTACACTGCTGAAGGAACTCTGTTTTTCTTTTGACGGTTTAATAGAGTTACGGGATGATATCCCTATAGGTTTTATGCATAAAAGTGTTCTTATAGTGAATTTACTTTGCTTTAGCAGTCAGATTTCAGACCATTTGGCAAATGGAAATATGATTAAAGCAACAAATTGCACTCATTAGAAATTTGATTGATAAACGTTTGCGCAAGATTGAATATTTTGCATTTCTTCCGTCTTTTCTTTCTATTTATCTTATAGAAAAGCAGCTGGAATATTGTTTATGACAAAAGTGATTGCTTTCTTTAAAAATGCCAGATTTATGTGAATTATATGATTTATTTAGGTGAAGCTCAAATAACCCAGGCCATACCGAACTTGGAATTATTGGATCTTGGCATATTATAAGTTTGCTACCAATTTTAAAAGAAAAAAAAAAGAACAATTAAATCTACATTTACGGGTTAATTTAATAACAGCAATATTCATTAAGGAACAATTCTTCCACAGCACCTGTGAAAGTCATCATTCTGGGATTGAACAGTGAAGCTAATGCCATCACGATAACGATACATAGCGGTGAGATGCTAGCAGTCATCAGCATCTACTTTAAGTGCGAGTCCAGTGCAAGGAGCATGCATGTCCTAAACGGCACTCTAACGTGAAGCACTTATCGACTCATAAGCGTTGATTTCAACGCAAGACATCAATTGTGGCTGGACACAACAATCAACAACGAAGGCAAGGCAATTGTGAACTGGATGCAAGTCGACAGTGATGATCATTCTCTGTTGGTTATATTTCAACCTAAACCTACTTTTCTCAGAACACCGTTGACGTTTTTGCTGGCTTCATGGAACCTGGTGCATATTCTTTCGGAGATAATGAACCATATCTGCCCAATAGGGCCCAGCGATTCGCATTATGAAGCTGTTCAACTATTGATCACTCTTAACCGACATATTCTAATAAAATAGAACCACTAGAATACATCCTCAACTACTGACGGGAGGATGTAGAAAGCCTTCATAGGGACATCGAAGACAACATAACGCTTCCAATTTCTAACAGGAACTTGCCGGACAACGAAATCGACGTAGCTATAGATGGTTTGGAACAGGCTCTCTAATGCGCTGGATAACTAAAAGCAGCATACGACGGCAAAAGATAAATATCAACACCTTCCCAAGTACGTGCCTAATTTGTATGCCTACAGACAATGGCTGAGAAAAAGTCTCCAAAGGAACTTGTGAACTGCAATGTGTCAACATAATGTTCCAGAATTCCATAGAATTGGTACCACAACAACATGCGACTTCAAACGGTTAAGTCTGGACCTGATGCCTTCAAAAACATTGGTAGGATTATTGGAAAGCAGCCACCAATCCCGGAAATTATTATCAGTAACAACATTGAAGCAACATCAACGCAAGAAAAAGTGGAAGTGTTTGACAATTACTTCGAAGGAAACTTTACACCGAACTCACCTGCTGATGCGATGATGATGATGCATCGATTCAGCAAACCCTGCAGCCAATCTGGAAGAAGTCATACTCGATGACACCAATCCCACAAGTGACCCAATCGACATCCCACATCTAAGCAATCTGGAGGAGGTAGCAGAGACTAGTGGCGATTTTAGGAAAAAAAGGCAGCTGGACCAGAAGGAGTCTCCAACTACGTCGTAAAATGGCTTGCAAATATAGTGATGACCATCTTTACAATTATCCTAAATAACTGCATCAATAACTGTTATTTCAACAACATCAGCAAAATATTGGAGGAAATAAAACTTCAGAGTCGCAAGAGGTTCTGTTGTGAAAACGCGATCAAACCTGACTTTTAAGAAAATACTCGACGCTACATCCGCTGCTAAAGTTCCAACACAATATCAAACTCAGCTCTAAACAGTCACCGTGACAGCGTATGGATAGAAGCCCTTATTCACAAACTACATCTATTACACTCATCGCTGCCATTTATAAAAAAAAAGTCTTGTCTTTCTTTCAGAAAATATTTCGGTCAACTGGACAACCGTAAATCAAATATAAAGACCATCAGAGTCGGAGTTGCACAAGGATCGAAACTTGGCCCCTATCTCTACAACTTGCTGAAATCTGATCAACCTGTCACAACTGGAGAACCTTCCTTATGCTGATGACTCACTCACCTACGCTACGTAAATGTCAACGTTACTCGCCGTGCGTCGGCGAAGTAGGGGCTCACATCAACAGACTATTTGAATTCTGCAGAAAATGGAGCAAATGGCTTGTCTGCTTCAGGAGAGCCTCAGAGCCAGTCGCACTGCAGTGAACTGCAAAACCATTGTTCTGAAACTCCCAAACGGATCCACCATAGCTGCGAAACGGAACGTAACGTACCTGGGAATCCACTTCATTGAGTTGCTTAGGTTCAAGAAGAAGTGTGCTGAAAAGAAAAAGAAGCTGGGACTGGCATCGTTTACACACCATGATGAGAAGAATAACCGGATTAAGTCAACAGATGAAAATGCTGATGTTCAAGCAACTCCTGTGGCCAGTCAAAAGGTATTGCTATAATAACAATATTGTCACCATGGACATCGAGGCAGTTTCCTTCTACACTGACATAGGGTCAGCCTACTACTACGGGTAAATGCCAAATGCCCTAACGATCCACACTAAAATCATCACTGGACAGCCGGTGATTGAATTGTTTTATTTAATATTGCTATTGATTTTCGCCAAATTTGAAAATTTAAATGATTTAATTTTTGCAAAATCTTGTTGCAATTTCAACGATTTAGCCTTTACTTCTCAACAAAAGTAGTTGCAAGCTCCGTTCTCATTTCATGCTTGAACGAGATATTTTGTATGCCGTTATTAAAATCGGATACAGTTTAAGTGAGGATTGTGTGCATATTTTGGATCAACAAAGGCTTGAAATCATTAAAGGTGAGTCTTTAAACTCCGCTTTTTCTTTGAAATATTGCAAGCCAATCCTAAATCAAATCTTCAACGTTAATAAGAAATCTGCTCTAAATTGTAATTTTGGATTGACTCTGATAATCGTAAATTTTTTACCAATTTAAATATTGTTCTTGTATAATAATTGAATATGAAGAAAATTCGAAAAGAAATTCTTCTGTTTAAGTGGAGTACGATAGTCATCTAACTGATGAGCCCAACTATCGTACCTGGGCGAAACGCAATCATGGAGTTGAGCTCACTTGAACTTTTAACTTTGAGTTCTTGTATAATGCCTCAAATAATGATTTTTTTTTCAAATTCCATACTGTCTGCTATTTTAATCAAGAGCATCATATACTTCTGATAAATTTCCCCTGACACATAATCGCCTTTGCTCTGCTTGAGAATGTGTATCAGAAAAATTGTTCCAAGGAATTAGTTGAAAATTGTATTTATGTTTTTGAAGACCAACCCAGGTGTTTCCGAAAAAAATTTGTACACATCCTGAACAGCAGAAAAACTAAATTGCACTTCTTAAATGACCTTGCTGCATCATTTTCGTCCATAAATGCATTACACTAATACTGCCCTCCTAGTCAAGTGACATCCTAGGTAATTATTTGTTTTGTCTTCAGGCAGGTTCGGCTCCGCCCCGCAGTGGAACCCAGTTGGAAAAAATCACATTTATAATGCGCAATCCGGTTGTTATAATGATTTTTTGGTAAAAAAAACTTCTTTCAGCACAAATAAAAGGTTAAAACGGATCATTGAAATTTTGAGCCTTTAAAACTGATGTTTTCCATAGTTCCTCCATCTTAAAGATTATTATATAAATTTTTTCCTTTGATGTACTATATTAATTATTAGAGGTCTGCATGAATGTCTTAAAACTAGATTTGAGACATTCAATAATATTTGCTGCACTCAACTCATTCTACTCACTTCTTGAAATGAGAATGAGTGTACTACTTGGTGTTTGGAAACAATATGAGTTGAATATTCATTTTCATACAAACCCACAGCGCATTGTACCCAAAGAGAATGAATACTCATTTGTGAATATTCACAATTTGAATCAGGTGTACTCACAAAATAAGTGAATATTCATTATTTAGATTGGGTGGTCTTGAGAGAATGCTGTGTGTTTTATCAATAGCAATAGCAAGCAATGTGTATTGGAATGATGTTTTTCTGTATATTTATATAAATTATGTATGTTGTATGTAAAGATTTATTGAATTAGCGGATACGCAACGTGTATTACTACATTTTAAAAAAGAAATAGGTACGTTTTGATTTATTTGTTGGACAAAGAAAAGAAGTTTTTGTATGGGAAATTCTAAAATCGACTTTATGAATGGACCGAATGTGCCTAATGCCTTGTTTTAGTGGTCAAATGTCTAACACCATCTTCGTATTATTTTCTTTCTTATGAAACTGGTTCGGGGCACATCGATTGGATGATTTTTTGTTTTTTATTATATAAAGATAAACAAACTTTAATGTGCTTTTTGTTTTGCAAGCAAATATTTTCAAGGAAAAACAGTATTAATTGAAAATTTCTGATGGCAGTTAGTCAAAGGTGCAAGGGGCCTGAGGCCAGGGGACTGAGTGTTTTCATAGTTTTTGCGCCAAAATCATAGTAACGCATTTTCCAAAAATTATAAAATTTACATAACAAAGGTTTAACTAATAGACCAAGAGCATATTTTGGGAACAGATGGAGAACCAAAATCGGAGTATGAGGGATTATAGGTACATTTATCGTGATATCGAATACAAAAGTCTGGCAGGTTTTTTTCTAAGTCTATGGTAGGGGTGGGGGGTTCAAACCAGCTTGTTTTCCTATTATGTCACTTTCCCTAAGTCTCAAGACGTATATCTTGGTGATCCGATAAATGTGACCCATAATTTATCTAAGGCTTTTGAGCAAACCTTATAGGCGTTTTTGTGGATACTTTATTTTTTTTGATTTATTGTTTTGTTGAAAATCTTCAAAAAAGGGATGATAAGGTTGACGTAAAATGCTTATATACTGAGTTACAAAAAAAGTGGCGCACCTTGAAATTTTGCAATATTTTTAAGTGATTTAAGAAACACATGTGATCTAAAAAACACGTTTTTTTAATACAGTTTTGTTTATTAACATAAAAGTAAGTAATTATTCATCTAAAATAAAAAAAACTGAATAAAAATAAAACTCTGTAAAAACATAGCGGCATATTATCAAAATGATAACAAGACATCCAAAGGTATGACTGCGCCACTTTTTTTGTAACTCAGTAAGGGTATTCATGCAACGTCGTAAGTTTACAAATTGTGTAAAATGATAAGTTTACGAAAAAGTTTGCATGAACGACCTTTTTATTAATTTGGTTAAATGCTGTGTAATTGAATCAGCTGTTCGTTAAACGTCAAATATTTGGGCGTGTTCGGCTTGGGTCGAGTAGTTGGTTTTACAGATAATGCATTATGGTCTGTTTATTTGCATGTGTGTCTACCTGTACAAAAATATATTTGTTTTAATAGATACGTGTAGTAAGTAGTCCTGTTAATTCAATTATATTTGTTTTGCATTGGAATAAATACATCAATGCCATTCTTTTTGCTGGAATCTCAATACCATTTCAACTCAACTCAAGTGACAAAAAACCTGGATTAAAACCCACGAAAAGTTGCTTTCCAAACAGTCAAAAGAAGAAGTGAAAAATATTCCACTTAAGTAAAATGAATCATCCCTCTCTTTTTCTCGTTCCAACTTCAACAAATGTCAGTTTTATTCCCGTGAGATGAGTATGGTTTTCATGTATTCGCTCATTTTCAACCGACCACTTCAGTAAACTATCAACAATTATTATAGTTCTACCTTAATATTCATGACAATAGTCGCGTTGTAAGTTAGAAATATATTAGTCGCAAGCTCACGGCAGTGGTCAGACGAAAATCAGCGAATACAAACAAATCATATGTCACGCCCATAATATACTTTTCTTCATTTTCGTTAACTTTTGCTTTCGGAAGTGAATAGAGCGCCCCCGAGTACACTTCACGAAAGTGAAACAGAAATTTGTTGAGTTAGGAACGAAAAAAAGAGAAAAAGTGAATTATGGCTTAGTTCTGATTTTGAGAGTTTAGAAAGATACTTTGCATTGGCTAATGACATCTGTTTCTAACAGCTTCCGACTATTCAGAATCTTCCAAACCAGTGCGAATCATTCGTTGACCACAACAAAAACATTAATAACAACACGTTGTTGTAAATGAAAATAACACATTCGTCGTCGTCAACGAAAGATTCGCATTGGTTTGGGTATGAATTTATAGTTCTACCTTAATAATTTACGAAAAGTAGCTTTCCTAAAGGCTATCCCAAACCAACACGAAATTAATGTGAATGATCTCAATACTAAAAAACAACAAAAAACTGTCTTTGTGAATGCTTCGCTATAATTTCGCGTTGGTTGGGCAGAGCCTTTAATCGTTGAGTAAATGTGGACCTTCTAATTATTTTTTTTTGTGTAAACTACGTTTTAATTCACAACTTTTATCACCAACTAATTGCAATGCAATAATAACAGAATACATTCAGAACTTTTTTAGTTCTCCGAGATATTATCATTTATATCATGTTTCTAAACACGCCTGATTCTTAAAGTCACAAACACGCCTAATTCAATCTCTAAAAGTCACAATGACGTTTGGATAAGTTTAACCAAATATTTGGTTAATTTTCCGCAGCTAAATCCTTGGATAAAATTAACCAAATTGTGTAAACCATTTCCCATACAAAATTTGACAGTTCATTAACCAAAAGATAAAATTAACCAAATCGTAAACTTATCTAGTGTTTTACGCAGTTGCATGAATACCCCTAGTGTATATTGAGTTCAATTAATCGGACCGTCAAGATTGTGATGTTTAGGTATAGAAATTTAGTTAATTATAGAGGTTATAATCCTGAAAATAAAAAAAGAAGAACTTTTTAACCCCCACCCCTCCGAAATGCTTAAAACAAAACCTGCCAGCCGAACTTTGATATTCGATTTCACGATACATGTACCTACTTATAATCCCTCATAATCCAATTTAGGTTATACCCGCATTGGCTTTCTTTGAAGATGCATTTGAAGACGTGGGGACAGGGGGAGGTTGTTGAATCTAATGGCAACAAATCCAAAATGATACGTCTACCCCAAAGAAAAGTTATAGACCTTTTTATGTAATCATGACTTATTTTTAAGTACATATCAGGTAAAATATTACCGAAAACCGTATGAAAATAGAAGTTTGTCAATTAAACTTCAAATAAACGTTTCATTGGTCAAAAGAACCAAGATTAAAAAGAGCCCCTAAAAATATATTTGGTAAAAGCATGTTTTTTTAAGACGAAGGTAAAGTGTAGAATTATTAACATAACACTCACTGGACAACGTCAGACTTATAACAGTCAGTATTTCTTACAAGATCGAATCGATCACTCATAATTTGGGTTTTAATACCTTAATTGATTAAGAGTTCTGAATTGACCATACCGCGCGCCGCCGCGCCGCCATCCACCAGAAATATTTTTCCATTGAAACACCCGAGTCATTTGCCAGCTCCTAAGTGAAATGTAATTTTTTCTTTTAAAATCCAGGTTTAATCTTTCATTTGATCAAAATTGAACTTACATTATTCAAATACATTTTCACTTTAAATGGTACAGATATACCTTTCCTCCAATTTTAAAATCAAATCCAAATAGCAATAGAATTGCACTCACAAACAAACTGTGAATATTCAAAACATACTATGAATATTCAAACTATAATATGAGTATTCATAATAATACAGAGCGAAAGAAGTGCACTCATTTGATTTGTTACAAGCACCCACGAAAGAGAAAAGAAACAAGCACTGCACCCGTTCTGTTATCAGAGAGTGAATGTTGTACTGGTTTTGTTTTGTATATGAGTTCTCATTTTGTGAGTAAACTTTATTAAAATTGTGTTGTAAATTGAGTGCACTGAAGTAGTGGAACAGTGTGAATAGATCAAATGAACACATTCATGCAGACCTCTATTAATTATACCAAAAGGTTTGTGAGATGAGAAAACAATTTACCTCATTTTTCTATTACACCGAAAAATCTAGCCAAATTTTGGACTTCGGGTGTACTTCCAGACTTGATTAGTCATACAAAAAAAGCTCCACCTTCCTAGGGTCTATCTCAGGTCTTTTCTGGTAGTTCTGGTGGTATTGAAGATCTCGTCAAAATTCCATTACCTTACCAGATTCTACCAGTTTTCAGATCAGTGAAATAAAATTCAATTTTAGAAATAAGATAATTTCTGATTTTATATAACCGGTTCAATTAAGACGTAATTTTTTTTCCATAAAACTCGTAACTGAATCTGAAAATTCTATATATTTTTTTTTTTTTTCGAAAATAATTTTGAATCACTCCAATCCACTTTTTCGTATTTGAGAAATCGTTATTTTAGGCTAAGAGCCGACAGCAAATTTTGGGAGTGGAGGTATAACCAAAATCGGAGTATGAGGGATTATAGGTACATTTATCGAGATATCAAATACCAAAGTCTGGCAGGTTTTGTTTTCAGCCTTTGGGAGGGGTTGGGGGTTAAAAAGTGGTAGATCCCCTGATTTATTTTTAGGGTTTTAACCTCTTGTATTAATGTTTAAGAAGATCGGATATGATTCCCTGTCATTTTTTCTAAGCATAAAAACCAAAACCTTGACGTTCCGATTAATAGAACTCAAGATATAACCATTTTACGTGAACCTTATCATCCCTTTTTTTGGATATTTTCAGCAAAACAAAAAATCAACAAAGTCTCCACAAAAACGCAAATAAGGTTTGCTTAAAAAGGATAAATCATGGGTCCTATTTATCGGATCACCACGATAAAAGTCTTGAAACTTAAGGAAAATGACAGAGCATCATATCCTATATTTTAAAAATGCGTTAAAGTGTTAATGACCCTACCATATAAAAAGGAAACCAAGTGGTTTTTAAACCCCCACCCCTACCAAAGGCTGAGAAAAAAACCTGCCAGACTTTCATATTCCATATCACGATACATGTACCTATAATCCCTCATACTCCGATTTTGGTTATACCTCCACTCCCAAAATTTGCTGTCGGCTCTTGGTCTATTTACTTTGTAGTTTTGGCCTGACTTCACTTGATACAAAATTTCCCACTATTATGCAAAATTTAAAACGTTCCTTTAAGTCTGATCATAAAATGGAAAATACATACGAAATTATCCCGCTGAGAAGTTTTTTCTTTAAATCGCAGCTTTAGCCCCACTGATGTGTGCCTCACAGTTGTCAGTTGTACCGAGACGATACCGACATTTTTCAATTTAAACGATACCAAGACGATACCAATAAAAGTCTCGTTTGGTTTGGTATCGTGGCCAGCCCTAATTTTGAGCTTGACTTCACTTTGAAGTTAGCAGTGCCTGTCCTTTTCTTAGCAACAGTGACACCTAGAAAATTTGCCGTTCAATTCGCAATTCAAGAAAAATTAAGGTCCAAATTTTGAAGTCCTTATTTGAAAAAAAAAATCGAATAAATTCATTTATCACAGTTAACGTCACTGTGAAGTTAGCAGTACATATATCCTTTTCTCAGTAACATGGAGCTAGCTAGAAATTTGCAATAAAGCTCCAAATTTGTAGTTTTTTAAGCACTTCAAGAAAAAACTCTGTTCAAATTTTGAAGTCCTTTGACAACAAAAAAAAAAAAAACGAAAAATTAACTTTGCACTGCTAACGTCACTGTGAAGTTAACAGTGCAAAGTGAATTTTTCGAATATTTTGTCAAATTTGGACTTCAAAATTTGAACAAAGCTTTTTCTTGAAGTACATACAAAATTGCAAGTTTGGACTCTAGCTGCAATTTTCTAACTAGCGCAGTTGCTGAGAAAACGATAATGTTCTTCTAACTTCACAGTGACGTTAACTGTGCAAAGTGATTTTTTTTATTTTGTTGTCAAATTTGTAATTACAAATTTGAACTGCATTTCTTCTTGAAGTGCATGAAAAACTGCAAATTAGGGACCTAACTGCAATTTTCTAGGTAGCTCAATTACTGAGAAAAGGGGATGTACTGCTAACTTCACAGTGACGTCAACAGTGAAAAATGAATTTGTTCGATTTTTTTTTTTCAAATAAGGACTTCAATATTTGGAACTTATTTTTCTTGAAATGGAAATTAAACTGCAAATTTGGAGCCTATCTGCAGATTTCTAGGTATCACCGTTGCTGAGAAGAGGACTAAGTGATGTGCTGCATGCAGTTTTATCGACTGAAAATGGATGCTGCGTTTGGAATGCTGTCCAAAATATGCAGAAACAATTCTATAAGTCTAAGGACTAAGCTACGACTGTTTTGCTCCAATGTTGAATCCTTGCTTCTCTATGGGTGCAGCCAGTACCAGATTTAGGGGAGGGCAGCGGGGGCTACAGCCCAGGGTCTCCACAATACTGGGGCCCCCACAATAGACTTCGCGGAAAAAAAATATTTCACATTCTGACGACTAAACTCCTCTTAAAAAAAAAAAAAAACTCATTGGAGAAGGCTTCAAAGACTAGAAGAATGCATCTGATCGTCTCTATACAAAGGAAGTTGGTCATGTTAATTACCTTTCGTCCACGATAAAGGAAGTACATTTCACTTCTATGGGTGACAAAGTGCTAACTGAAATAGTATCGAGAGTAAGAAATCCAAATTTTATTCAGTGTCATTGGACTTTACTCATATCGATCTGTTAAACATGTATCGAAGCAAAAAAAAGTTTTCTCATCCTTTTGCTTAACTACGGTCATATACCGGCAAGGCCATATCAAACGCTATAGGTGACCATCAAATAGAAATTTTGGATTGCATCGGCCAATCATATGCCAATGTTGCAAACATGAGTGGCTTTTATTTAGGGTAAAAATAATTTATCGGCAGCGTTTGTACGATATTGTTGTCATTATCTCAATTTAGTTGGAAAGGTAGCTGCTAGCTCTTGTCAATCGGTTGTTCTATTCTTTGATTTCGTTCAGAATCTGTATACGTTTTTTCACAGCAAATACAGAACGATGCCAAATTCTGACTGAAAAAAGTTTAACGTTTTGAAAAAGCTTGGCGACACTCGTTGGCCTTCCCGAGCTGAAACTACGAATACGGAACAGTTAAAAACGTCATGAGGAATGTAGCATGGTACCTTTTATATCTTCGAAGCTACAAAATAAGATGTTGCAGGACATTGATTCTTGAATCTGCAATGCGTGTATTAGAATCATTGAAATCATTTGTTGAATCCAACAGAGATGATTTTGATAAGTACGAGGAAGCAGCTGAAGAAATATGTCATTCTGATATATTGTGAGGTAAATAGGCCATGAACTACGATGGGACAACAACGTCTATGAAAGCTATCCCTACTCAGCATTGAAAGCAGTTCGCTCAGGGAACTGGATTTCAGCGAAATCATCAAGGATTTTTCGTCAGTAAAAACTCGCAGGGTTCCATTCGTAAAACTTCAATTTTATTTCATATAATTCTTGCTTTTGTCAACTTTAATGAATGTTTGTTAAAATAATTTACTTGCTTCTGAAATAAATTATTGAAACACTTCACTGACAAAAAATTGTCATTTATTTGGAAAATAAATTGGGGCCCAGTGGCCTCCACTCTTTTGATTCCCCAGGGCCTCCAGACTTTAAATATGGCCCTGGGTGCAGCACATGGAAAGTATCCCCCGCTGTCACAAGAAAGCTGCAAACTTTCGTGACAGACATTAAGTCTGCGAAACATTTTGATGATTTTAATAACTATTAAATCTGAAATCTACTCGTAGGTATGGTGTGAATTCTTTTTTTTTTTGTCATCGTTCCGTCCTTAGTGGTAAGGGTTCATAATAGTAGTGTTGCCTATGTTCCTCATTTTCTTCTTCGTCCATTTTTCATCAACAAAATAAAACAAACTGTCAAATTTTCGTCAGGACTATTCTTACAGCCAATTTGTTATGTGTGGAAAATAAGTGGAGACTTGAGTATATTAATCTACTACCACCTTATGTTTCATTGATATTTCACTATCAAACTACGTACTACAGAAGAAAAATCACGACGAAATTTTTCATTTAGGATTCCGTTGTGTCAATTTCTGTATGGAAATTTTCATTTCGCTTCAGCTGATGCTTACGTGAAAAAGATAGCGAATTTCATGAATGTAAAAGTTTTTTCGTGGTTGTTATGGTAAAAATTCTACACTTGGGCCTCCCTCTCAAAAAACACTCTATCACCATGAATATTTTTAGGAACTCTTTTAATTCTTTTTCGAATGACAAATGCCAACATAACATAAAAAAGACTGTGACTCTTTTTGGGTAGTCATATAGTTATGGGTGCACCTACACATCCATTATCGTATTCTTAAGATATCTTTCCTCTATCAAATTTCGTATTTTAAATGTTCTTTCATGTTAATCAAATTTCAATTCTAATTTTATTTTTATGTTCCCACAGTCGAATTAAATAATTCAAATTTAATTTTTATGTTCCCACAGTCGAATTAAATAGATATTCGAATTTCATACACTGTACGTGCAGGAATGTTGCTGCACAAGCAAAAATAAATCAGATGTAAAATTAATCTAGTTTTAAGTTCAGTTCAGTTAAAAGTATGCGAACCAATAAAGACGTTTTTGAATAAAATTAAAATTTCGTTTTTTTTATTTATTTCCTCAGTCGTGTACATAACTGGCGCAGTCGGTAGCCCTCGAACAAGTGGTTGAATTAGAACAAATCGATAAATAGTTTTTTGTTTTGTGAAACATTTTTCCAAACGAAAATTGGAAATTAAAACAAATCGATAAATAGTGTTTTGTTTTGTGAAACATTTTTCCAAACGAAAATTGGAAATCAATCTACCAACTTTTCCGGTTAATCTTTCAAGGGAATATTGAAACAGAAAAAACCTAAAGAAAAGACAGTGAAACTAAATATTTTCGACCTATCCTTTCAAGTGAATATTGAAAAGGAAGTGAAAATTAAAATTTATAACATTTTGTGAAATCTTGTCCAAACGAAAATTGGAAAGAAAATCAAAAGACACTTCTACGAAACAAAGCAGAAAGTGAAGATCAACCATTTGGAGTTTTTAAGGACTGACATATCGAGGAGAATTAAAAGAACGAGTACACCGAGGGAATTATGAAGCTGATACTCACCATTATTTTTCTGTAAGAAATAATACCTATTATATTTATAAAACTAAATTTTTATATAAATCCCATTGAATTCAATAGAAAAAAAAAAAACAAATTTATACATAAGAATTTAATTAATTTGATAACTGAATAAGAAAACGTGAAAAAAAAAAAATAGATAAATAAATATATATATAAAAAAAAGAGAGAAAAAAGATGTCTTTACAAAATAATAACGAAGTGTCACAAATTAATATAACTGATATTAGCACTCCAGATGCTATTAAAACTTTGCCAAGTTTTCACGGTGATCCCAGAGATCTACATACTTTTCTCAGATCGGTAGACCGAATAGAACCGGTACTAATTAAATCTAGTACAGATCCCGTTATCCTAGGATCATGGCTCCAAGCGATAAGGCAAAAAATCAAAGGAAAAGCGAGTGATAGACTCCGCCTTCACGGCGAACCCCAATCATGGGCTGACATAAGAAAATGTCTTGAAAAACACTTCTCCGACCACCGAGATCAGAGAACACTCTATTATTCGTTAAGCACTCTAAGACAAACAGGTTCAGTATCATATTTTTATGACCAGATTCTTGAGCTGGTGACAGCTTTAAATAGCCAAATCAAATCAGGTCCAATAATAAGGGAAATGTTAATAAATAGAAACCTCGAAGAAGGCTTGGACACCTTCAAAAAAGGGTGTAAAGAACCTCTCAAAACAATTCTGCTGTCAAGGAACCCTTCAACTTTGGAAGAAGCCTTTGATATAGCTTTGAGTATAGAACCAAACAGTTACGCAAACTATAAGGCGAATAATGCCTTAAATAGAAATCCATTCAATTCAGGAAATTATAATAATTCTAACTATAGAACTTACAACCAAGGAAATCAAGGAAACTTTTTATTACAAAATTATAATGCCAATCCTGGTTATAGACCACAAATTAACTCTAATGACTATAGCAATTCCATTCAGTATAACAATCAAAGAAATCCTAGGCATTCCCAGAATCCGATGGAAATAGATAATTCTAGACAATTTAGGCAATCCACAAACTATAGACCAAATAACGAATACAGACAATCGACAAATAATAGACCAAATAACGAATACAGACAATTGACAAATTATAGACCAAATAACGAATACAGACAATTGACAAATAATAGGCCAAATAACGAATACAGACAATCGACAAATTATAGACCAATTAATGATAGAAATTCTTCCCAAAACGCTTCCAACAGATCTAGGATGCAAGTAGATGAAATAAATTCAATAGAGGCACAAAATCAAGAAATTGACGAACCTAGAATTCCAGCAGAAGAACTGTTTTCATATGAAAATTTTTGGGAACAAGCCTCGAATCAGGCAGATACATAAATAGGTTGCCATACATCAATATAAAAACACCCAATAAAATTCTTAAATTATTGATAGACACAGGCGCCTCTAGCTCACTATTGAATCCATCATTAGTTAAACCCGAACATATTTCTAAAATAAAACCCTACGTAATTAAAGCTTTAAATAAAAAAGCTATTATCTCAGAAAAAGTAGAAACTACACTTTTTAAAGAATTCGGAGCTGATTCTCCACCCGTAACATACTATCTTTTTAATTTCCATGACTATTTTGATGGCGTAATAGGCTACGATATTCTTTCCACATGCGGAATACAAATAGATTTGACGAAAAATATAATTAAAAGAAAAGAGAATGAAATACAGATATTTCATAAACCTTTAACAAGAACATATACTTACAACATTCCTTCAAATAGCGTAAGAAAACTAGAAATACCCGTAGATCAACAATATGGAGACGTATTTCTCGAAGAACAAGTAATTAACGAAGTAAAATTGATAGGTGGATTATATGAAGCAACGAACTGGAAAGCCAATATCCTTATAGAAAACAACAACAGCGAAGATGTTGAATTTAAAATAGAGCAACCATTAAAATGTATTTCAGTAAATACATTAGAAATAAATAACTTCGAAATTAAAGAACAGAAAAAAAGAGACCTATTGGAAGAAATAAGAACCAAACATTTGAACCTTGAGGAAAAAGAAACCTTACTAAAATTAATAAATCAGTACAGAGACATATTCTATGACGAAAATCAAAATTTAAGTTTTACAAATGAGGTAAAACATAAAATAAAAACTAAAGACGATACACCAGTTTACACAAAAACTTACCGTTACCCTTACATACACAAGGAAGAAATCAAACGACAAATAGATAAAATGTTAAACGAAGGAATCATACGACCTAGCTATTCACCTTGGTCATCCCCTATATGGATTGTACCAAAAAAGGCAGACTCATCAAATAAAACAAAATGGCGACTTGTGGTCGACTATAGAAGAGTGAACGACAAAACAATAGATGACAAGTACCCTATTCCGAATATTTCGGAAATTTTAGATAAGTTAGGACGTTCTGTGTACTTTACGACATTAGACTTAGCGTCAGGGTTTCACCAAATTGAGGTAGATCCTGATGATATAAAAAAAACCGCATTCACAGTAGAAGGAGGCCATTATGAATATGTGCGCATGCCTTTTGGGCTAAAAAATGGTCCAGCAACCTTCCAAAGGGTGATGGATGTCGTACTAAAAGATTTGCAGAAAATATGTCTTGTCTACATGGACGACATTATAATTTTTTCAACATCATTAGTAGAACATATTCAGAACTTAAAGAAAGTTTTTAATGCTCTTAGAAAAGCAAATCTTAAAATCCAGCTAGATAAATCGGAATTTTTATGCAAGGAAGTTGCATTCCTAGGACACGTAGTTTCGGATGAAGGTATTAAGCCAAATCCAGATAAAATAAAAGCCGTAAAAGAATATCCTATACCAAAAACCCCCAAACAGATTAAACAATTTTTAGGACTATTAGGCTATTACCGAAAGTTTATAAAAGACTTTGCTAAACTTACCAAACCACTTACGTCAAAACTAAAAAAGGGTGCAAAAATAAATATAAATGATGAACAGTACAAAAAATGTTTTGAAATATGCAAGCATTTACTTATAAACGACCCAATTTTAGCATATCCAGATTTTGAAAAAGATTTTATCCTAACAACAGACGCGTCGAACTTCGCTCTTGGAGCAGTCCTCTCGCAAATGCAAAATGGAAAGGAACATCCCATTTGCTACGCAAGTCGAACTTTGAATGACCATGAAACAAAATACTCAACAATCGAAAAAGAGTTATTAGCGATTGTTTGGTCAACCCAGTATTTCAGACCTTATTTGTTCGGACGGAAGTTCAGAATTCAAACTGACCACAAGCCACTACGATGGTTGATGTCGGTAAAAGAGCCAAATTCAAAATTGATTAGATGGAAACTTAAATTAGAGGAGTACAACTATGAAATTGAATATAAGCCCGGAAGAATTAATAATAACGCTGATACTCTTTCAAGAATCCCAATACAGGAAGAAGATCTAGATAATATTTCAATGAAGCCAATGGAAATTAATGCCCAAGAATCAGAATCATCAGGTAATACAATTCATAGCGCAGATTATGATAGCGAAAGTCTTATACCTATCTCAGAATCATGTTTAAATCAATTCCAAAATCAACACATTATTTCATTAAAACAAAGTGGCAGTGCCTCAATTAAAACAGTAAAAATATTTTCAAGTACAAGAAAGACTATACAATTAAGACAGTATGATGAAGAAACACTCATTAACCTAATAAAAACACATTTCAATCCAAAACAGGTAAATGCAGTATACATTGAAAACAATACACTTTTCCTATCATTTCAAGAAGTTTATGAAAAATATTTTTCACGTAATAAGCAACTAAAAGTACTTCGCTGCACAAAAATAAGAAAAGATATAACATGCGAATTCGAACAGGATAAAATAATTAAAGATACCCATCTTGAGAATAACCATAGAGGAATAAATGAATGTTTTGAAAAAATAAAAAGAACATACTATTTTCCTAATCTCAGAAATAAAATAACATTATTTATAAATCAATGCGAAATATGCCAAAAAGAAAAGTATGAAAGAAGACCGGTACGGCAGAAATTTCAATTAACTCAAACTCCTAAATTTCCGTTAGAGATATGCCATATCGATATTTTCTTTGCCAATAAAGGTAAACCAATCCTTACAATAATTGATAAATTTTCTCGATTTGCCCAGGCCTACCCTATCGAAACTAGAAATACACCCCATATCAAAGAAGCCCTAATGAGACACTTTAGCTTATTTGGAAAACCAAAACTTCTTGTATCGGATCAAGAAGGTGCAATTACCACAATAGAAATAAAAGAATTTTTAACTCAAAACGATATTTCTATCCACTATACTTCAAGTAACTCTTCAACTTCAAATTCTCCAATTGAACGTTTTCATTCTACACTCCTAGAACACTTACGCATAATAATGAATAATGAAAAACTGACATTTGAAGAATCAATTTTTAAAGCTATTTACGGCTACAATAATTCAATTTGTCAAGCGACAAAATATACTCCTTTTGAATTATTTTTCGGACGAAAGTACGATGCAAATCTTGAACCAAATCCAGAAAACTTAAGGGAACATAGACAGGAATTATATGAAAGTGCTAATTCAAATAACATTAGACAGAAAGAAAAATATATTAAAAAACGAAACCAAAATAGAGATGAACCATTAGATTTACCTACAGATAGAGACGTATTTAAAAGAGAAAAAACAATAAATAAATTACAACCAAAATTTAAGAACATTCGTATACAAAGACAGAAAAAGAACGTAGTTTATGATAATCAGGATAGGAAATTCCCTAAACATAAAATTAAAAAACCCCGACAGTTGCAGGTTTCAGACAGCTTGGACACAACTTGAAATGCAAGATTTATCAAATAACCCAGGACTACTAGCTATTCGAACAAACAGAGCATACATTATAACAGGACAACATAAACTTTTCCATATAATAAATTTAGACAACTACAGGACAAACATAATGAAAATAAAAACAAATGTAGAAGAGATTATAAAAAACAAACATTTTGAAATCATTCAACAAACGATCAATACAAAATTGAAAACATTAGAAGAAACATTTAACATGATCTATCCAATAACGAGAAACAGAAGAGCTTTAATTGACATACTAGGAACAGGAATTAAATTCATAACAGGTAACATGGACCATAACGACGCACTAGAAATTGACGAAAAAATAAGACAACTACAAAGTACAAACGAACAACTCATACACAATGACAACGTACAAATTAGACTTAATAACGAAATGATAGACAGATTTGATAACATATCGAAACATATAAACACACAACAAAATATTATTAATGAATACCTAAGTAAAATACAGAACAGAATAAAAGAAGAAGAGCATAACGTCATTTTCACACAATATCTTTATCAAACTTCATACGACATTGACTTATTAGAAAACCACCTCACAAAAATATTTGAATCTATACAATTAGCTAAACTCAAAGTTATTTCAAAGAATATACTCTCTCCAAAAGAACTTGAATTTGCTTACAAAGAGCTGCAGCAAAAAGGATTTCCCATATACTCAATGGAGCAAGTATATGAAATTTGCGAATTACAGGCATTTTATAAAAATAATAATATAGTATTCCTTATAAAAATTCCCATTTTTAAACAAACCCCTTTTCAAGAATATCTAATCGAACCTATCCCAACTTCTAACAACCATACAATTGCTGTTCAGTTTTCAAACTTTTTACAAAATGATAAAGAAGCTTTTTTTATAAAAGAAAAATGTTTTCAAGTAAATAATTTAAAAATATGTAAAGAAAAAGAATTACAAAATGTAACAAATGACTCATGTTTTCCAAAAATAATAAAAGGATTACCAAGTAAATGTAATTTTGAGCAAAACTATGAATCCAATATTGTAAAACAATTAAATGATAAATTTGTATTAATGAAAAATGTCAACAACCTAGAAATAAAATCAAATTGTTTACCAAAACGAAAAATTAATGGGAATATACTTATAAAATTAAAAAATTGTTCTGTAACAATAAATGATATCGAATATGAAGATCAAAAGACTGTGTTTTATGAAGATATCCATATTGTACCACTATTAAATTTGAACATTACAAGAAATAAAATACTAGAAAAATTAAATTTAAATAAAATACAAACATACAATTTTGAAAATAAAAAATTTATAAATAAATCAAATCAACAACACACAGTTCACATTAGCATACAATATGTTATTTCCTGTATAATTTTAATTATAATAATTACATATTTAACAATTAAGATTAGAAACAAACCAATAAGGACACCATCAACGGAAAAGTCCAAGTTCCACGGTCCATCACATCCTCAACATAATTCGCCGGAGTCGAATCTTAAGGATGGGGGAGTTATGGGTGCACCTACACATCCATTATCGTATTCTTAAGATATCTTTCCTCTATCAAATTTCGTATTTTAAATGTTCTTTCATGTTAATCAAATTTCAATTCTAATTTTATTTTTATGTTCCCACAGTCGAATTGAATAATTCAAATTTAATTTTTATGTTCCCACAGTCGAATTAAATAGATATTCGAATTTCATACACTGTACGTGCAGGAATGTTGCTGCACAAGCAAAAATAAATCAGATGTAAAATTAATCTAGTTTTAAGTTCAGTTCAGTTAAAAGTGCGAACCAATAAAGACGTTTTTGAATAAAATTAAAATTTCGTTTTTTTTATTTATTTCCTCAGTCGTGTACATAACTATATAAGTTTGGTTTTAGTCTCTTTAGATTCAGCGTTAAAAGGTACCCTCAAAACATTTATCATGTGATTAGGTTGTACCAAATAAAATATTTCAGTCTAATATATCCCCGAACTCCCGCCCCTGTCTCTACTTCTTCAAATGCATCTACACAAAAAGCTAATGCAGGGATCTTGTTGGACCCTTCGATATGGTATATAGGGGATGCAATTCTGCGTCGGTACCAATTTCAATATTTCATGAATAAATTATTTCAACCTCAGAACAACGAAAATCATTATTCTCAGCATGACATCCTTTTTTAAGGGTTATGCTCCTCTTTTTTTTTTTTTGGTCACCCGTACCGTAAAAATGATCCAATGTTGAAAAATGTAACAGCTATCGATTTTTTATGACAAAATCTGGAAACATCATTTCTTATTTTATTTTTTGTTATCAACCGAATGTATAAGAAAAATTATGGTGAAAAAAGTAAGTATTGTCGATCAAAAGCACTTATTAGATTGTCACCAGCGTTGTAAAAATGGGGTTGTCTTTGAAAAATGTAACAGCGATAGATTTGTTATAGAAAAATATCAATCCGTCATATTTTTTATTTTTTTGTTACCACAAAAAAAACAGTTATACCTAATGAAAAAAATATGAATTGCCAAAAAGTCAAAAGCCACTAATTTCTGGAAGATACAAAAAGAGATCAAGTTTATTTCAAAGCTTTGATCCATAAGAACACGTGCGTAAGACCCAATTTTGTATTCAATCATCAGAACAACCATCTCAGCCTCTATAAAATTCAATTAATATGGGTATCAAGTCTTAACATCTCAACAAAGTTCTAAGGTTCTTGCAAGATCTTCAAATAAAATACTGGCTTCAAAGTGTTAGGCTGTAGAGTTGTTAATTATTTTCTATTAATACATTTTCCAGCTTATTTTCTATATTTAGCAAAACGCTTACAGAAGTTATTTTTAAAAATAATTAAATCGACCTCAAACAAGCAAAACTATTTAATTTCCAGCAACTTTTAACACAGATAAGAAACCAGAACTATAAACAAGAGTTTAACTTATCTCTGCCATCGGGATGCTGGATTCTATAGCCGACCATCAAAGAACAGTATTGTTTTAATAATATATGGGTATCGCTATCTACAAGAACAACAGAAAAAAAAAAACCAAAACTTCATCTTAATCTTTTCTTTCATTGTTACGGTGTAGGTATACCTATGATGGTGTTTTAGTTCTGTTTTCATTTTCGAACAACTGTGAAAGAAATTCTAACAAATCCGATAATTTTCAACGTCTGGCATTCTTTTAATATCCCATTATCCCTCGTTGTACATTTTCCTAAGATTTTTCCCTAACGTCTGCTATGTTTTTATTAATTTTTCTCCGGCATAAATGTTGCAACATTCGTTGCATCCATAGACACCCGCACCCGACACCACACCGATTCAAACAAACTGTGGGTTGTTGTTGTGATATAAACTCAACCTTCATGCCAGCCAAACGCCAACGCTTTACATTTCTTTTTCATTTTTTTTTTTTCGTTTTCTGCGCTTGGAAATTATAAACAAGAGTTTGAACACTGGCAACGGAAATGGAACGCAGAAGATTGGGGTTGAGAATCAAGGGCTGAGGAAAAACAGTACCAACAATATAATGGATAACACACAACTCACAGCCATCAGCCAATGGGAAGGGGTTACACAATGGGAAATGTAATGGAAATTTACTATACGTTCAGGTGCAGCAGAAAAGCATTAACGAGAAATTCTTAAAGTTAAGGCCATGAATGTGCTCGCGCGAGCGTTTTTATATTTTGATAAAAAAAAAGGTTGAGACTTGGGATGGGATAGAAGTGAAAGGATGCTTCAGCAGATTTGTTTTCTCTGGTATCCAAGTCAGAAGCATATCACACGGCTGCTAACACCTAGAGGTGGAAAATATTTCCGCAACAAATAGATTTGCCCATGCTGCTACAGTTATTGCTGCTTATTTTTGTGTTGCCAACACCGAGGCAATGCCGATGTGTTATCCTTGTTAGGAAAGATAGCCATAAGGCGGTGATAATATTCAGAGTTTGTATTCATTTCTGGTGTTTTTTTTTATCATAGAGACACATTTATTTAACTCTTAAAATAATCGATAATGTCGATAAAAAAAATGCTAAAAGCTTTTGATATTAAAACATTGGTTCCAATATGTATTCATGTAATTACTAATGAGTATAAAAGTATTGAGTGCATGGGAGTTTGTACGAACGTATTGAGTTTATAGAGTTTGTACTCATTAGAAATAGTCATAATTTTTCTGTAGCACTAAAAGAGATCTTGGGTTCAGACTGTGACTCAAAATATGTAGGTGTTTGAATGATCCCAACAAAACGTCATATCTTCATAAGTCATTAATTTCTAGGTACCTATACTTAAGATATGGATACACCATACACATTAGGTTCTGTTCTTGATTAGCACAGTTCTGACTTATGACTTCAATACAAAATAAAATTAGACTACAAAATTCTTGAAATGTTTAAATAAAAAATAAATAAATAGATAAATAAATAAATAAATAAATAAATAAATAAATAAATAAATAAATAAATAAATAAATAAATATCTAAATAAATTGGGTGACGCTAGTTACTAGCAACTCTCAACCATCCCTGTGTGCGTCTTGTTGGCAGGAATGGGAGGGAACTAAAGTTTGTTGCCGAATCCAAACGGTTAGATGAGAAGCATTTATTCATGACAAGTAGGTAGGTTGGAGGATTTATCAGAGTCCTCGCAAGAGGCGGCACGGCTGGCAATCGAATCCACACCTTCGGCATGACAACGCACTAACCATTATGCCTCGAGGTACTATTCAACGTTGCCCTAAAGTATGCTGACTTTGAGGGCAAGAAAACCTCACGTGAAAAAGCCTTATGGGATCAAATCGCACTATCTAACTATTTACCCTACAATCGCTTATGTGGAATGACTTTTGTGACATCAGCTGATGTGTGACACGTAGTGCTATGGTTTTTTTTTATGTCAATCACATCCATATCATCCAATTTGGGCCAATAAAAATTTTATATCCTCTAATGGCATAGGCAACCGTTTACTAAATCGACAAAATTGACTACCTCGGGTTCACCTGTCTCCCTACCCTTCCTCCCAACTAACAATTTTGCCCTTATAATCATCCAAAGAAGTTTCTCATAATCATTTCTTAAGCATTATTATAATAGTCCATAGAGTTAAAAAGGCACACTTTTTAAGCTGAAGTTGAAAAATAAAAAAATATTTTTCTATTTTATATTATTAACTTGCTGATATTTTATTTAAAAGTTTTTATCTGAAATGCAATCTTAGAATTTCAATCTACCTATTATATCGAACCTACCTATTATAAGAACTAGGTAACTCAATTTTATAAATTTTTGAGATAGCAACCTTTATAGAAGCCTAGCTATATGGAGAACAATGGAAAGTATAATTTGGATGTTCCAGAAACTTCACATATATCCTATATTTGTCAATGGCATAAAAAGATTTAACAACAAATCTTTAAAAATGAACAAAATAATATCGTTTTTGCCGATATATTATAAAAATATAAAATTGAGTTACCTAGTTCTTGCAATCAGGGGACGATATATTATTTAAGTTATAAAAATTACAAGGTTTCTCTGGGATTCAAAACATGGTCCTCTCACCCTGAAAGTCCACCACGCCAACCGTTCGGCCATGGAAGAATATATTTACGATGAAAAAAAACTAATGAACTTTCTCCACACTGCGGGTTTGTGGCTATACTCTTTAGTATACCAGAAGTGGTTTGTGTTTCCACTAGTATAGCATAGAAATGGTTTGTGGCTGCACGTAAGCAATATATAAACAAAGTAACAGAAATTTACATAAATATTGTATAATAATTTTACAGGATGCCTATAGAAGCGACAGCTCCGTCGTCATTTCATAACAGCAATATAGAGAGATTAAAGAAACATTGGTATATTGCTTCTATCAAGCTGATATATGTACTTTGCACCAGAAAATATTTAAGGAATCAGTAATGCTCCAATAAGGTATTTATTTCCCGTCAGAGAGGTAATAGGAACGCTATAGAAACATATAACACTTTAATGTGTGAAATGCGAAGCAATTTTGTTAGTTGGGCTCTAACTGATGCACCTTGTTTTTTTTTTTTCAAAGATCAACCCACCGTCAAGGATAATGGGAACTAGAATCTTTTGTTCTGAGGAAAAATAATTCAAACCAACCTCTAAAAATTCTCCAATCTTCTTGAAATTTAGGATGAATATCTTTTACATCTGAGAGACTCGGGGCATAGTAAAAGTCAGGTAAAATTTTGCATTTCATTTTGTGCCTTACAAACGAAAAAGTGTTTCTTTTTCATTTTAAGGCTAAGATTGCTTGAAAACCTGACCTTGTGGAGAAATTCAGGGGTTGGATTCTGTTACAAAAAATTGTTGACCATATATACCAAAAATTTTATCTTTTCTTTACCAAAATAAATTGTTCAGTGCAAAAAAAGCAGAAGGGCCACTTAATTGAAATTTTCACTTAAAATGTCAAATTTTTCAATTTTTGGGAAATCGAAAATTTTGCTTTTAAATTTCTAACAATGCTTATTGCTTCTGAAAATTAAACTTTGTATACCAATTACTAAGAGTTTCCTTGTTCAGAATCAACTGGAGCACATTTGGCTTTATTACAGTCGAAGAGCATCTTTCGCTGAGTCAAAAAGTGTTCTCAAGTCAATATTTTTAAAAACGGACACTGGCCCTTTTAGAACCAAGGTACAGATCTATTTTAATTTAGAAAAATCAAAATATTGATGAAAAAGAGCAACGGGGAAAAAAAGAAACCAACTGAACAATAACAACCTTGTGTGTGTTTATAAAAAAGCTAGCCGCTTTTGCAATTGATACAATATGAAACCTGCATTGAGATTGATCTAATCATGTGGCTTCAGTGGCGTGATGTGTAGGTCATTGGCTTTTGAAACTCTTGGTTCATGGTTTGCTCCCAGATGACCACAAATTAATTAAGCAAAAACCGGACTTAGCACAACTAAGGTGGCACTCGTGAAATAGCAATTACTCCAGTCTATAAACTTGGTGTTAACGCACACAGGTTGTTGTTGTTCATTCAAAATTATTCATTATAAATGTACGTATTCCTCGGAGTATGTCCTGCATTTATATGGATTTCCATTTCAACACAAAACCCCACTTTAATAAGATAATGTTGTTAAATCAAGGCAATAGGTAAATTGTTGCCATATTTGCAAAGAACTTGTGAGGTTTTGTATGTGAAAAACCTACTCTATTCTTGAAATTTCCGATTCATTAGTTAATAACAAATTTACGAAATTTAAAAATCAACCAGGCTCCAACCATCTAATGAAAGTTGGTGAAAATCTTTCGTTTACCATTAAATAGAAGAATAAAAGGAAATCAAAAATATAAACAAGTCTTGGCATATTGCATCTGATTTAAACAGTTTTTCAATGCCTACTTGTAAAAGTAAAAACAATATAGTAATATTTAACCAATAAATACTTTGAATCATGTTGCATATTTATATTTACCTTGATTCATGTTCAAATTCAAAGTACCTATTTATTTACTGGTTATATCTAAGTATTGTTTTGGTTTTGATTTTACCGGAACAAAATAAATGAAACATAATCCAGAATATTGACTTTCATACCAAAAATCAATATTATATTCAATAAGTAAACAACCTTTTTGAGGATTATTGTCATGTCTTACCTGTTGCTGCAATATAGGAAATAATTTCTTACCTGAAAGAAGAAGAAAAGGAAAATTTGATAAAATTGATTTTAAAGTTAATAGGTAAGATATGCAAAAAAGAAGATGAATACATATTTTCCTCAAGTGGGGTTCAGGTCATTTACTTGGCTCTTGAAGGAAGTTATTAATTCACCTGAATCCAACTTGAGGAACTAACACAGGTGGCATTTAGAAGATATTTAATAAGAAATACTGTTGAAACGTATTTGCTCCACTTTAATCTGGGTTTGAATTTTGAAATAGTCAAATATTGAAGTTATCAGATATTGGGAAACGAATTTCATATTGTACGTTGGAAAAAAATTATATTTGTATTCAATTGCACGCGTTAGAAGTTTATGACGTAATGAAACAATTACTATTATCTTCATTTTTCACATAAAAGGCTACTGAATAGACCGACAAATGAGGGGTATATAAAGGAACATTTACGTGCAAGGGTTTTTATTATTGAATATATTTGTTTGACCATAAGAATGGTAAAAACCGAAAATGCAACTAAATTCACCCATGCGTTTTTGACAGAATGGTCATAATGGCTACTTTTCATTATTTTTGGTATAACTCGGAAGCTAAGCTAAATTTTACATTCAAAACTTTTTGTTCAAAATTAAATTTTCTAAATAATAAAATAATAATCAAAAAATCAAAGACTTCTAAATTTTTCAACAAATTACGCAAAGCTTTTTTGGAGCAGGAATAGGCCCAAAACATGATTACACAAAAAATTGACTTATTTAAAAGTGATTTTTTTTCTAGATAAAAGTAATATTTTCGAAATTATTGTGTAATGGAATTACAAAAGCAAGATGTTTATAGTATTTTATTTTTCATTTCGTGATATTTTTATTTTTATTTTCAAAATTGTATTGGTAAAACCCAGTAGGCATTAAAGTTGTGTTTTTAATTTTTCTTCGAAGCTAAAGTAAAGTTTTAACATGGTTCTAAATGTAACTTAAAATTGAAATTATGTCTAAAGTATTGAGAAAGCTCCTAGTTTTTTGGAAAACATAACCTTAGCACACACAATCACCCACTTACAGATTTATTCAAGTTTTACGACTGTGTTTACCGTTTCTGATTTTTTGAATTTATCCATTTTAAATGTTCCTTAGGTACAATATACGTTTGTTCAATGTACAAGAAGAATGTTTACGATATTTTAGCTGCAAAAACTGGCAATTCATTTGAAAAAAGTGCAAGTTTACAATGCCATGATGGAAAACATAAGTGCTTCAGATAAAGAAAATTTTAACTTTATCTAACTACTTGCAATCGAACATTACTTTATTTGTGACCGTTAAGCTATTGTATTAAGGGAGTGCAGATTCAACAAAACATGTTTCTTGTTGGATATAGTTTACAGTGGATCTTCGTTCAAAAATTCATGTAAGTTGAACTGAACTTAAAACAAATTGCGTATGACAAAGCCCTCACTATGTCACTGATAAGAAACGCCAATTTGTAGGACTAAAGGCCATAAAAAGTTATTTTGAATCTTAAATGGAGATTTATTGGAAGTTGTGTATGCTTTCAATGGTACCATTGTATATAAATTCTATAGTATTCTCATGAAGAAAAAAAAGCACGTGGCCATCTATGCGTCCAAATGTAATACTAATTTTTGTTAAGGGATCTCCGTAAGGCGATCACAGCGAACCTATCGACCAAATGTCAACCTACAAAATCGTGTTTCATGAGAATACTACAGAGTGGATATACAATGATGGTACTTTGATGTATTTTTAAAATAATTGGTAGTTTTCGAGCCATTAGTGAAAAACCCCAAAAAAATGCATTTCTGCATTTTTTTTCTATCTCAGATTCGGATTCAGAACCCCCAAAAACATAAGGGAGCGAACAAATAAAACTGCCCCAAAATTTGCTTGCAAGCAAAGAGCCTTTTTGAGCACAAATTGACTGAACTATATACGATTAAGTTATACTATGTTTTATTTAATATAATTATCTTATTAACGAAACAGTCGAAATTTCAACATTTTATTTCAAACGTTAAAGACACTTCGTCTTTGAAACAAAATAACAATGTATTGACACTCAAATGGACTTCATTTATCATGGCTCAAAATTGCATCAAAATCGAATGAATTGTTTGGATTTTATTGCTTGAGCCTGCTCCTTAATATGAAGGAAGATGTTCAAAAACACCCAAAAAGTGGGCGTGGAAAATATTTTTGTGTAGATGAATTTCTTAGAAGAGTATTATCTAAAAAAAAATATCTCAAAACCTAAAGTAGGCGTGACAAAAGATGGAAATTTATTGTGATCATTTATTTAGTAATTTTTTGTCTTAACTGAAAGTTTCATCAAAATCGGTTGAGTGGTTCAGATTTTGTTGAATTTTGACACCATCTACATACAACCGAAACCACTGTGCAACGGTTTCTTCAACATGACTGTGTTGCTGCAACGGTTTCGTCTAGCATTTAGTTATGTTAATATTCCTTTTATTTAATAAATGCCTTTTTTGCCTTTTGCATGCCTTTTTTAATTTAGGTCAACAAAATCCTTTCCCTGATTGTAAGACTTGGTACTATGTGCAGGTACAGTGTCCCATCGTTGTAACACTTTATGACCTAAATCAGGGGAAGAGTTATGGGGCAGTGCAAAAGTCATTGGACTATAACATTTTCCTTGCACAAGATACAAACTTATGCCTTCACAAAAATTAACAGGACTTATTGAGACCTGTGATATAGGTCAGAAAGTGTTACAACATATGTCATGTAGCACCAAAAAACGATGCTTTGGGCAAAAACTGCAAAAAAAGATATAAAATGGTAAAGTTTTAAATTTTACATAAAAACTACTTTTCAGGTTGCATTTTCCGCTAAATGTACCAAGAATACAAACAACTTATATAAATGGTGAATCAAATGAAAGCTAAGACTGTCCTCTACACGATACCAATGGTCGGACAGACTTTTTTTGGCTGTTGCCAAGAGAAATTAAATTTTAAAGGGAATATTGGTTAGAAAGTTTGCGATTTTTTTGCAAGTTAATTTCTTTTCAAAATTTGTCTTAATAGAGCACAATTGTTCTCTTTAATATTCTATACTATTATCAATTTTTAGTCATATACTGAAATCAAGATACAAAAATCTTTCTTAGTTTTAGAGAAATTTAAAAAAACGAAATGTGCTTTTTCCCAAAAAAACCCGATCACAAACAACACGTGGAAGTCAATTTTGAGACAAAGGAGAATGGGCAAATTTGTATGAAACATGGGCGTGAGCGGCCAAGAATGATTTTATTATTTTTGGATGTGTTTTAGTCCTACAATCACCGTGCAGAAATTTTTTCACTGTGGTATACTTCAAAACCGAAAAAAAATGCATTTTTGCTCTATGACTTTAATAAAGTTTTACTAAGTTTCTGGCTTCTGACCAATTCAAAAATAGAAAAAGAAAGTGGAACAAGAAATCTAGACAGTCTCACGAATATTTTGTATATAAAAATGGCCATATAAATACATTAATAAGAACATTTACCATAAAACTATAATATTACAATCCTCACAATATTAAAAAATCCTGAGTAAAATAATATGTATAAAAAAATTACAAAGTTGTTGAAATACGTAGGTAGTGGGTCTGTTTAAACCCGTAATGCGTCCTTGCGATATTCTGAAACCCCGTTAAACACAATAATACAGGGTCAGTAGACGTTATGAAGTTAGAATAAAGCATTACACCCACTAAAAATATAATCACTATGCAATATTGCTCAATGCAATTGCATTATATAAACATTGAAATATCTTCTTTTCTAAATGAAATGCAATGAAACGTCTATAGTGAAAGTTGTTTCTGAGTAGCATACCTTTCATTTGACACTAATTTCATTAATGGCCGCTAACGCCCAAAAATGCCCATTCTCCTTTGTCTGTTATTGAATTGGATTCTTATCTGTGGGAAATTAATTTCCGCACAGATTCACAATAGCAGACAAACTTTCGGGGAAATATTATAAATGCAAGGAAGTTGTGACTTGTGAGGGCCCAGGGAAGCGAGCGGGAAACTGCAAGTTTCCTATAAAATTTCTTAAAACTTCTATTTGAAAATTTGATTTTGAACAAAAAGTTTTTTTTTTATGTATTGTCAAACACCAAAAATATTGAAAAGCGGCCAGTGTAACCATTTTTTCAGAAACGCGAGAGTTAGCATTTTCGGTTTTAAGCATGCTTTTGGCCAAATAAACGTATCTAATAATAAAACCCTTGAAATTAGTTGTTCCTTTTGTTTTAAGCAAAACAATTAACAATTTTTTTTAGTTTTATTTGAATACGCATATAATTAATATTTTATATGCAAAAATCATCATCATCATCATCGTGTCCTGTAACCCCGGCTGGGGCATAGGGCGTCAACAAAACGTCTCCATCCTTCACGGTCTGCTGCAAGGTACTTAAGCTGTGGCCACGTCTTTCTCTGGGATTCTGCTTCCGCTAAGACAGTTGATTTCCATGTTGTTCTTGGTCTTCCAACCCGCCGTGCACCCTGATTATTCCATTCAAAGGACTGCTTTGCAATTTCATCGTTTGGTTTCCTCAGTGTGTGACCAATCCAACGCCATCTACGCTTTCTTATGTCGACGTCCAGCCGCTCTTGACTTGTCCTGCGCCACAATTCCTCATTTGATATTATTTGTGGCCAGCGAATCTTTAGGATGTGGTGAAGACAGCGATTCACAAAAGCCTGCAATTTCTTAGAAATGGTAGACGTGACTTTCCAGGTTTCACAAGCATATAACAGCACGGATTTGACATTGGATTCGAAGAATCTCAACTTAGTGCGTGAGGAGATTTGACTGGATTTCCAAATTGGGGACAGAGTACCGAAGGCAGCACGAGCTTTATTTATTCTACTTTTAACGTCCAGATCCGTACCACCGTTTGCAGAAACAATACTGCCAAGGTAGTTAAATTGTTCCACTACTTCAACTGGCGTCTCCTGTAAAATAATACGCTGCTGTGTGGAGCGGCCTGTGAGCATTATTTTTGTCTTTTTGCTGTTAATTCTTAGACCACTCGACTCTCCCTTCACTTGCAGTGTTTGGCACATCCCGTTCAGCCCACTGATGTTATTTGCCAGTAAACATATGTCATCGGCATAGTCTAAATGACTGAGCCTTTCGAACGGTCTCCACTGAATGCCATTTCGCTCAGCTGTACCAACACTGGCCGTTAATACGTCGTCCATCGCCAGCAGGAAGAGAATTGGCGATAGAACATCCCCTTGTCTCACACCCTGTTGCACTACGAAGGAGTCGGATAGCTGCCCATTGTGCAAAACAAAACACCTCGCGTTGTTGTAGGACTCTTTAATAATGGCAACAATTTTTGGTGGAATTCCTCCACCAAGCAACGATCTCCATATACATTCTCGGTTAACTCGATCAAAGGCCTTTTCAAAATCCACGAACATGAGGTAAAGCGGTGATTGATATTCCATCGACTGCTCGAGGACGATACGCAGGGTGTTGATATGGTCGACACACGATCGACCACTGCGGAAGCCAGCTTGATGCCTCTTGAGTGTAGACTCGATTCTATCCTTTATTCGCTCGAGTATGATTGTTGCCATTAGTTTTGGGAAAACGGACAAAACGGTGATACCACGCCAATTGTTGCAATTCTTTAAGTCACCTTTCTTTGGCAACTTAACAATCACACCATCCTTCCAGTCCCTGGGATAGCTTTCGTTTTCCCAAATGGTTTGTATCAGCGGATGTAAAATACTAGCCGCTGCTACGGGATCGGCTTTCAGGAATTCAGCTGGTATTCCGTCCAGTCCAGCTGCCTTGTTGTTTTTGAGGAGATTTATTGATGTACGAATTTCCGATTCTGACGGGGGTTCGATGTCAATACCCCTATAGGACCTGCGCATCTCGTTTAGTTGGGGCACTTCAGCACTCTGCTCAACTGAATCCTCATTTAGCAGGGCACAAAAATGGTCCTTCCATCTACGAAGCTGATCCTCAATTGATACCAAAAGTGTGCCATCCACATCCATTACAGGATGATTGGTGTTGCTTTTTTTCCCGATAACATCTTTGGCTATTTGGTACAATTCCCGGATATCTCCTCTTCTGGCAGCGCTTTCCGCATTATCTGCGAGTCCATCCAACTTCACCCTCTTGTCACGTCTCACACAGCGGTAGACCATCTTATGTGCAATGCGGTACTCTCTTCGCAAGTCAGCCTTTCGTTGAACATCAGCTTCGGCATTTATTTGGATTTTCAACGATTTGCGAAGTTCGATCTTATCCCAGGTGTCTTGGGATATCCAAGAGTCTCTACGTCTCGTTCGCTTGGGTACAGTTTCGGATCCAGCCTCCATAAAAACACTTTTAATTTCACCCCACATCTCATCAATTGTTGAATTCTGGATTCCATTTAATGACGAGGCTCTGTCGTTAAGGGTGGTGACATAGTTTCGACATATGTTGGGGTCATTTAAAGCATTAGTAATGAATTTTGAGCTCCTTGCTGCATCCTGCGCTGGTTTTTGTACGGCAGCGGTTCGTAGTTTGAAACTCATCAGAACCAAATGGTGGTCGCTTCCCACATCGGCATTTCTTATACTCCGGACATCACACATAGACTTCCTCCATCGCTGCTAAATCATGATATGATCAATTTGGTTTTCGGTTTGACCATCCGGATGCACCCAGGTAATTTTGTTGCACGTCTTATGCTTAAATACAGTCCCACCTATCACAAGACGATTCGCGTTACAAAAGTCAACAAGCAAGTCACCATTTTCATTCCGTGACCCCACGCCACTTCTTCCCATCACGCGTTCCAGTCCGTAATTGTCTGAACCGACTTGGGCATTAAAGTCTCCCATAACGACTATGATGTCGGCTCTCGGAACACTACTGTAAACCGAGCTAAGATGAGTGTAGAACGCGGTTTTGTCTTCCTCGGTCGCTTCATTTGTGGGGGCGTAGCACTGAATAAATGTGACGTTACGAATTTTTGAACGAAACCTTGCTGTCATTAATCTCTCAGAAATGGGCGCCCATGAGATCAAACTACGCCTCGCTTCTTCGTTCAACATAATTCCGACACCATGCAGTCTTTGGCCACCCTCTCTTTCATCTTCGCCGGAATACAGCATTCTCGTCTGTCCAGTGTCTGATCTGTATTCAGCTCTTCCTCTCCACTTAGTTTCGCTTATGCCCAGGATACTGATCTTTAGGCGAAGCATTTCACGCTCAACCTGCTCGTATCTACCTTCGCCGTACAAGGATCGAACGTTCCATGCTCCGATTTTCGTACGTATGCGGTAGCCAAAAGTAACATTTGCGCTTCTTGAAAGACTTCTTCTATTTGTCAACGATTCATTTATTATTATGGCGTCTTGATTGACGCTCGTACATGAAGGATGCCGCACCCCCAAATCCGATGTGCGGTTTACTGCAGCCGAAGCTACAGAAGGATTTTCTATAAAAAGATTACCTCTTGGGGACTTATTTCCATTTGTTGTCATAATTCATGTATTTGCATATATCCTTCCACCATGGTGTTTTCCGAGATATGATTAATAACATACATAAGCTCAGATTTGACAGGCACACCCGCCTTTTGTATGGTCAAACACATAACTGCTCAAGGCCGCCCACTGTGGGAAAACAGACGCCTTTTGTAGCCGCCCAATATGGGTTACAGACGCTACCTGCTGCTGCCATTGGCCTTTTACCAAAAAAAGCTCCTCCGCCACCAGACTATCATGCCGTTGACCGCCACCTGCAGTTCATCCGCCTTAAGGGGGCTTTTAACCATCCCGAGGACAAGTTTGTGCCCTGACCAGCATAGCTGGGTTGTCTGCTTATCCCGGCATCCATTCGGTCCCCCTGCACGTTAGCGTTACCCAAAAATATCCCACTAAAATATTTTAAGAATTTTATGATATTTTTTAAAGAAACCGCTCCAACGATTTAAAATTTTTTGTTTGCCCTACACTTATGATCAAGATAGATTGCAGATAGATTTTTTCCTCAAACTATTGAAGGAGTTATTGCGTGCTTTCTTACACATTTTTTTTCTCATGATTTTCATGTCCTTACACAATTATTAAAACCCTAAGACTTTTGAACATTATTTCTATGCAATGGGTCATATTTCCCTGGCAAGAGGGTGAAAGGCCTTAGAGTTGGTGGAGGAGGTGCACCCATGAAAGATGTAATTGGGAGTTTATAAGCAATATAAATAGGGTACTATGTTCTGCTGATTCTATGGTCTGTGCTCTACCTAATTCAATGAAAATTGCTATTTTTACTCTAAAAAATAATCAAGCGGACTTTTGCTTTTGATCCTTAAATATTCTGCTTATAACAATTTCCAAAGAATCTGCAACTTTGAATTTTTAAGTTGAGGTACGCAATAACAACAAAATATCCTAAATGTTTTGTTTACAGTACGGAACTTTCAAGCAAAAAGAGAATCGTATAAAATAAATTTTCAAATGTATTCCCACACTATTGAATTGGGTAAAACAAACAATATTAGCTGCGTTTTATTATCTCTGGGTCTGGGTTGAGGTTATCTTTTAACATGCATTACAAAAACAACATGGGATCTAGGTTTCTATCGAGGTTAGTTTCAATAACCCAGATAGAGGTTTTCACTCTGACCGGCAGAGGGCTATTTACCATTGTGAATGGATGTCAGCGATTTGTCAGCAGTATTAGGAATAGAGAGGAAAAGAGACAAGTGCTTACATGAAAAACAAATAAACATAAGAAAAAAAGAGACTGATATACAGCACTGCTTTTGCACTAACCCACATCGTTTTATTTTCACGAGGTGAACCATATGGGTTATGAGCGATAATAAAACGCGGCTATTATTATACGTGAAAAAGTAAGTCAGTGGCAGTTAAATTTTTTGAGTGCATTTTGAAATATAAAACCATTACACTTCCCTAAAGACTCATAAAACTAGGTATAGCTTTCTTCCTTCAAATACAATGTGAAACTTTCGAATCCATTCGACCAAGCCAGTATACTCAACCCTTTGTTGTTCCTATTCCGCCAAGGTATAGTACCTTCTCTGTCCTCTGCGGCAGTAATTGAAGTTTTCAAGAGAAAGTTTCAATCCTCTTTTAAATATAGCTTTGAAGGTGTTAGAAACACCACCTCTCTACCTTTTGTAGATTGAGTGAGTTGGCAGAAATAAAAGAAAAGAAAATGTGTGACTTCGTCATAGTCATCCGTTGCTTGCAAAGTCATTCGATTTGGTCCCCACGGAGGATTCTTCAACCGCGCGCAATACTAAAAGATTAAAAATCTACCCCCGTTGTTGTCAGGACTCAGAACTCCTGAAGCCGCCCGTCTGCTGTTTGTTTTGGGTACGGCAGCTACGGCAGCTCACATGCAACAAACACGTATCGACTTGGGAATCAGTTGTGTCAGTATTAGAGGTGTGGAAATTACAATTTAAACGTTTTCAGCGGTCCACGATTTCACAAAAACTTTTACAATAAGCCCCAGAACCAGGAGCCAGGACTCAGAAAACGACCAACTTTGCGTGCACTTTCGTGTTTTTTGTTTTTCTTTTTTTCCGCGCAAATAAAAGCCTTTTGTTTCTACTGCAGGGAATGTTTTTCGTTTTGTTTTCTCTGCATGGATATCTTTTTTTAATAGTTTTCAGATGAAAACGAAAACAGGACTAATTAGGATATACACCTTGAGTGTAACCTTATGCCATCCAACATTCAGAACGGGACTAAACTTTTGGTACACCCGTAGTGTGCATCCGAATCCATCCCAAAGGTAATTAACAAAAAAAGGAGCAGAACTTTCCCTCCAAGGAACACGCGCGGAGGAGCGTATTTCTTTGGGTTTTTCATTGGGTTGGAATGGGTAAACTCTCAAAGGTATTCTCCGTGTTACCGTGTTCTTGTTCGTGTAGTTGGTCGTCGGTCGACATCACCATCCATATCCTTGGTTGTTCCGTCATTCTGGATCTGCAGCGATGAAGGCGATGGTGGCGATGACGATGATGATTTCACACAAAATAAGAAAACAAGGATACAAAAAATAAAAGGAAGAAAGTCGAGAGTGTGACTTTGTACGATATGGAAGGTTCTGTGCGGTGAGCGGTTGCAGGTTAGTTCGCTTCGTTCGTTTGTCCGCCGAGGGAATTGCTTGGAAAATCACTTGATTTTGCTTCAGAATTAATGGAATCACGTACGACCGCAAAATTATATTCTTTTCCTTGTGTTATCCTTGTTAGAAATGTTCTTTCTGAATTTTTGTTTTTATTTTACTTTATTTCAGTTTTGCTCGTCTTTTGTTCCTGTTTTACCCTCAAATTGGAAAGTTGGAAAGTATAATAAGTTTTTTTTTTTATTTGTTAAGAATTTTTATACAATATTTTTTATTTTTTTTTTTTATTTTTTGAACATCCGGACTTCCTGGGCAGCAAATGCAGCAATTGAACATGTTCGTTTGGTTTAATGCTTCTCGCAATTTTCCTTTTTTCTATTTTGTTGTTTGTGTTTTTATGATTTTTCTACTGGGGATGATGATGATTTTGAAATTTATTTTTGTTGCACAAAGTTCAGTTATTTATTTGAAAGGTGGGATAGTGTATAAGGAGGTTTAAACAAAATGGAAGCAAAGAACAAGGAATTGTTAGCTAAAGGGTTTATGGGATTTTTATGATTTTTACTTTTATTAAAAAAATTTGTACAGCAAAAAAATTTTAGTAATGGTAATTGCAAATTCACTTGCAAGCACTGTTTTCACCTATTTAATAGATTGAGGTATTCCATTAAAAAAACATCAGCTTGAGTGCAAGTGGGGTGGTAGTCGTTCAGTAAATTTAGTTTCTGAATTATGGCAAGGCAAGATGAGAGTGAAAAAATAGAATTATGGGCTTCAGTCCCACTGCTGAATCCCGGCTGAGAACCACAAAAGACAAAAGTTTGGCCGGAAGCAATTGAAAAAAGATAAATTAGGTGTAACTTAAAAGAACGATTTAAAAGCTTTTTTTTATATTTTTTGATATAATTACTTTCATATTTTTAACAAGTGACATGTTGGCACAATGTGGCAACAATTCTGACAAATTCGAAAGTCATGTCGTGTAAATTCAGTTTAAGGCTGAATGCATGTTTTTGATTCATATAATGCAAGGAATTGTCTGGAGACTTATAGATAGATTGATTGATTTCTTCCTTGGCACTCGAACACACAAGAATACATGCGTTTGAGCGTGGTTACAGAGGGAAGTGTGGAGACTTTTGCTTCGTTTTTCCTAGTTGGTGTGTGTCTTGGCTCTTAAAAATAGCGAATTCTTTACTTTGCAAGTCGGAATATTACATTTTGATTGATTCAATGTGGATTTTATTTAAACTTCTTACAAATGTTCACTAAAAAATATACTAAGAACCATATAGTGTTAGCAATATTTTGTAACCAATACATTTCCCTAAAGCCTTTACTGTATAGAATGTATGATAGGCTATTCAAATTTGAAGTAAAATTTTAATTAAATTCTACGAGGGCAGGGCAATAAGTCCCTGAAATTTGCACTTATGACCTTAGTATCTAAAATCTAACAATCAGGCTATCATAGAGGATATTTAAAAAGAATATCCTGAAATTTGTATTCATATCTGTTAAATATTTTTGTTTTTTTTTTTAATCAGAAGCGATCGAAATTTTTCAACAAAATGGAAAAATACGAATTTCGCATGTTAATTAAACAATATATTTTGCGCAAAAAAAACATTAACCATCAACAATTGGTTAACCCAACTTCTCTGCAGACGCTCTAGAACAAGTGACGCAGAACTCTCTGTTCGCCCGATTGAAGTTACCTTACCGGAAATGGTCGAAAAAGTCCACGGTCTTATATTGGACCATCGGCGAGTGAAGGTAAGGGAACTCGAGGAGGATACGGGTTTGTCACACAGCTCCATAATTACAATTTTACACAAATATTTGGACATGAAAAAGCTTTCCACAATATGGCTGCCGCGTTTGCTTTCAATCCATAACAAACGAAACTGGTAAGTAATTTCAAAGGAGTGTTTGGCCATCTTCAACTGAAGCGAATTTTTGCGCCGATTTGTGATTGTGGATTCATCACCACACACCAGAGACCAAAGAAGAGTCTGAACAATGGTATTTTTTAGGTGAATCCAAAGCAAAGAAAGCCAAAGTGGGTTTATCGGCAAAGAAGGAAATTGTGACTGTTTTTTGGGATGCGGGAGGTATCGACCATATCAATTACCATGCGAAAGGCAAGACGATTAACGGTGCTTATTTTGTTGGTCTGTTGGAGTTGGAGTTAATCGACTTTGATTTTAAGAGAACAACCGCATTTGGCGGAAATTTTTTGTCATCAAGATAACTAGTTCACAGACGCAATGGTAAAATTGAAAAAAGATACGAGTTAATCCCCCATCCAGCTTATTCTCCGGATTTGGCCCGCTGCTTGGCCCACTGCAAATATTTCTAATTTCCCAATATGAAGAAATGGTTCGGTGAAAAAAAAATTGGCTTGAATGCGGAGGCTATTCAAAAAACAAGTGCATATTTTAAGGCTTTCGTAAACCTATTTTTTGGAGGGAGTACAAAAATTTGAAAAACGTTGGATGAAGTGTATTGAGCTTAAAGAAGATTATGTTGAAAAATAAAAAGTTTTTCTTTTCGAAAAGAGCGTTCCGTTTTTCAATTTTCAGGGACTTATTGACCTGACCTCGTATCTATGTACATTTTTATTTTCAAATAACAAAAGTGCATAGATGTTCAGAAGCGACAGCTAACACTTTAAAAGAGCTTTGTTCGTTTTCACACAAGCCTGACATGTACCGAACATAAACAATTCAAAATTTTAAATAATTATGTTGTTTTTTAAATTTTGTTTCGCCGTGTAATAAGCTGATTACGAGAAAATAAAAAAAAAGCAATAAAATCTTTCGTAAGTTAATTTTACTCTTGTTCTAATAAGGCGCATCTAGCATCAGAGCTCTTTCTCACTTTTAAGATTTGCTTTAAAGGCATGAAAATGTTTCTTGGAAGGTTAAAAGAAATAATAAAATTAAAATTTAAGGCGAATAAGCAAAATTGAAGAGATGTATAAAAATCAATAAAAAGTAAGTATACGCCCTAGTGTTTACTATATATATTTCTAAATATTCAGAGATAGATGTAATTTATCGCATTCATTGTCTTCATAATCTGAAAATATAGATAACATGAAAAAAATTAACTGTTTAAGTTCAAGGTGAGACAGTTTATTTCGTTACATTTTAAAAAGTTTGCTGGCAATTCACTGTTAATATCAACAATTCTTTGCTATAGATTTATTAAATTTAACAAGTAGTGTCGTACAACCCCAACTGCTTTAAAAAAAGACCTTCAGTCTTACAGTCATAATAACACAACTACCTTTAATAGTCCAGTCAATTTGTGCTCAAAAGGGCTCTTTGCGGGCAAATTGTGGGGTAGGTTTGGATTGTTCCCTGCTCTACGTTTTTGGGGTGCTAAATCCAAATCTGAGGCTTGCGTACAAAATTTCGTAGATTCTAGCCCAACGCATCAAAGACCACCAGAAAAGTATATCTAAGTTCTTGTTAAAGGCAAAAATTCAAATTTTGTCACGCAAAGTAGTTAATTAGTGTTTTCTATTGGATTTTCGGAATCAGTAAGAACACGTCAATTTTCAACTAACGCTTCAGTCCAAATGGGTTGTCACAGAAAAAACCTAAAACAGAGGTTTGTTGGAAATTGCTTATACTTTCAATTTCACTTTAATGTAATCCACGAAAAATTGATATTTTCGAGCCAAAAGTAAAAAACTCCGCAATAATGCATTTTTGCATCATTTTTTGTATTTTGGATGATTCAAAAAGATTTTCGAAGCGAAATGTTTATACTTCAGAATGACCGTAAACATTGATCCAAAAAACAAAATAACTTGAGGAATGATATTATTCCCCAAACTTGCATCAAAAACGCATTTTTTTTTTAATTTAAAGATTCGAATATCTCAACAAAGTGACGTACTAGAACAATTTCAAGGCCAGATTCAAACTCAACGCATCAAAGACCATCATAGTCCAGTAAATAGGGAGGTTTTACCCTAAAAAATAATGTCTGTGGTTCTAAATTTTTGATATGTATACGGTATGGTTGGTCCCCCTTCAAAATCATGGAAAAACGACAGAGATTGGGCACTTTCAGTTGTTTTCATATAACTTCTTCCCGGTATATTTTTACGGAAAAAAGTGTAAGAGAAATTTTTATACAATAAAATTTCCTACAAATATGATTCAGAAAGTATTTTTGTACAACCAGAAAAAGCCAAAATTTTGTATTTTGTAAGATTTTCAGTTTCTTCCCTTTATACAGCGCAATAACTCCTTAACCGGCAAGTTTAAGGCAATATGTTTTATAATCAATCTTGTACATAATTTGATTGGATACCAATTTCATGTAACTTCAGTCGACGCCCTCTAAGTCCAACTCCCCCTAAGTCGAATTTCCCTCTAACAAGAATTTGTTCACCATATTTGTTGTATACTCCTCTCAGATTTCCAAACTTATTTATTTATCTCTAAATCGACTTTTTGCAAAACTCTCTAACTTGAAATAATTTGATATCCCATGAGAGTTGGACTTAGAGGGAGTCGACTGTATTTTCATTTTGTGACCAACAATCGTTAAATGTATGCTAATTTTGTCCACGTTGTTTGTATACGGAGCAATTCGTGTCATCCATTTTACTCATTGGAATGAAAATCGTAGGTAGTTATGATAAAGGACATTAAAACGAATGCCAGTGAAAGATCAAAAACCTTAACCCTGAGGAAAATTCTGGAAATTACCAATGAACTTCATGTCGAGACACAAAGTTTCTGCATTGGCTTCAAGGCCGCTTATGGAATCGGAAATAGCTCCATATGGCGATAACTGAGCTCGAGATCTCGAGAAAAAAGATGCAGTTGTATCTCGTGACATTACAAAACACAAGCTGCAATATACCAAATGCAATGTGCAACTTGAGAATAGCTTCTCCGAGCAGTTCTAAGCATGTATCTACACTTCTACAGTCTACTCGGCGAGGAAATGCGATATAATTTTTTTCTTTTTTTAATCTTCTTCTGGAACGGATAGTGCATAAAGCAGCTGTTAACACAAAATGCCCTATCTAGTGTTCCATTGTGTCTTTATAGAGTATGCTTCATGGTGATTGAAGAACAGGTGAAATATATTGGTTTTGAAGTAAACAAGTAAAAGTCCAATTAACTGCTGTCAAGAAAAAAGCATATGTTTACAACCTACGCCAAGACATCACTTTTAATAGCAGCAGCTTTGAAGTAGCTTAGAATTTCATTTACCTTGAAGTCAATACTCGTATTTACTGCACGGATGACACCTATGTGTATATTCAACAAAAAATACTTTTGAAAACCACTGCTATTAATCAGTTTGCCAAAAAATTAGGTTCAACACTCTTCTTATGCTCAAGACACTCCTACTATCGGTAAGATGAAAATCAGAAATGAAAACTGATACTGGGCTCTTTCGCAAGTAGTACTCGTATTATTCGACGGATTTTTGGAGGAGAAGGTACAAATGTGAGCTCAATGAGCTGTTCAAAGACAATGTAGTTCTAAAAGTCAAAATATATTGACTTGGCTAAGCTAGTTTCTGAATCTCTAGTTGAAGGCAGTGAAGAAAATCGAATCTTTGGTTTAGAGGGTAAGCCTTGACCAGAGCCCTTGTGGTTTCAGCCCTTCATGGTTCATTTGAACAACACCAAAATTTTTATAATTTTTTTACGATTATTATATTTTGTTTTAAAAAGTGGGAGCGGCAGTGGGTGGAAATAAGCTGTATTGGATTTACATCTCGTCAATTATCATGTCTATAAATTTCATCAAAACCAGTACCTATAGTGGCTTAGTTTTTATGGAATTTTGTGCACTACCTCAAAAAAATAGCGACTAAAACACCGGGCTCAGAATATCGTGACGTTTATCCAAGTTTTTGACTCTCCTATGCTTACTTCAATCGATTCTGGTGGTTAGAAAAATCGGTAATAAAATTTCTACGGGACTCCAGTACACTGTATAAAACAGACAGAAAAGAAAGTGAGTTCGTAAAAACGTTTGAATAAAAAACACTTTCTCAAAACTCACCCGATTCCCACCCGATTGTATTGGTCACAAAATGAAAACAAAGTCGATTCCCTCTACATCCAACTCTCACGAGATATCAAAATTATTTCGAGTTGGAGAGAGTTTTGCAAAATTCGATTTAGAGAGAAATAAATAAGTTTGGAAATTTGAGAGGAGTACCAATACATCAAACATGGTGAAAAAATTCTGGTGAGAGGGAAATTCAACTTAGGGGGAGTTGGACTTAGAGTGCGTTGACTGAAGTTACATGAAATTGGTAGCCAATCAAATTATCTACAAGATTGATTGTAACAAATTTTGCCTTAAATTTGACGGTTAAGGAGTTATTGTGCTGTAAAGAGGGGAGAAACTGAAAATCTTACAAAATCCGAAATTTTACACTTTTTTGGGAGCTCCATAGCGCCGATTGTAGTGGTTGTACAAAAATACTTGCTGAAGTTTTATTGTCTAGAAATTTTTCTTGTAATTTTTTCCGTAAAAATATACCGGATAGAAATTATAAGCAAAAACTGAAAAAAGTGCTGATTTTTTGTAGGTCTGTCCAGGATTTTGAAGGGGACGGAGGAGGCTTGGTTGTGGAGTTTTGAAATTTTGATCTACCAACCATACCATATAACATATCAATAACTTAGAACTACCCGACCTTTTGTAGGGTAACCCCCCTATCGTTCCCTCTATTTACTGGACTATCAGAAAAGTATATCTACGTTCTTGTTAAAGGCAAACATTCAAATTTTGTCACGCAAAGTTGTATATGTATGTGTGTTCGAGTGGAGACTAAAAACATGTCAATTATTATCAACTTGCGCTTGAGTCCAAATAGGTTGTGGCAGAAAAAAAACCTAAAACAGAGAATTGTTTGAAATCGAATGTACTTTCAATTGTTTTTTGATGTAATTCACGAACAATTGATAGTTTTCGAATCATAAGTAAATCCCTTCAAAAAAATAAATACATTTTTGCATTTTTTTTCCATGTTGCATCACGAAATGTTGTTCGCAAGCCTCAGTTTCCGATTTCTGATACAGGACCCCGAAAAACAAGAGGAGAGCACAAATCAAAACTACTCCACAATTTGCAAGGCAAAAATACAATTTGACTGGACTATAAATTATTACAAAGAAAGTAAAAATAAAATTTTTGATCGATGAGTCACAACGTACTTGCTTTAAAGGTTAAGAGTTAGTATTAAAAAAAAGTAATAAAGTTAAAAATAGTCTTTTTTTAACATTCCGTTTAACATCAGGGAAAACTGAGTTAAATCATACCAAACGGTTAGGAAAGTGGCCTTAGCCAATTTTTTTTCATTTTTATACAAGGATGCACAAAATGTCTAATTTTATAAAGTGGTCGAACTCGTGGCAACATGATAACCCATTTATATAAGTTGCTTATAAAGGGTCCGCCAAATAACTTTTTTTTTTTTGAAAATGCTACTACTACTGGAGTGTAGCTTCGGCTGTGTGGCACGTAGTGCCGTCCTGTTGAAACCAAATGTTGCCAATATCCTCCTCTTTAATTTTTGTGAACAAAAATTCGTTCAACATGGCCCGATAACGATCGCCATTGACTGTAACGGCCACTCGAAGAAAAATGGCCCAATTATGCCTCTGGGCCAAAATCCGCACCAAACAGTGACTCGTTTTGGGTATATCGGCATTTCAATGGCATGCGGGTTTTCTGTGCCCCAAATGCTTCATCTGAAAAGATTATTTTTTTTGGCAAAATCGGCATCTTCTCTAAGTCGATCGCAGGCCCACTTAGCAAAGCAGCCATTTGAATGAAATTATTTTTCATTATAAACCGAAAGGATTGTACTTTTAAATTAAAAAGAAATTTGAGAAAATATTCAGTAGTTTTTTCTTATAGCATTTTCAAAAAAAAAAAGTTATTTGGCGGACCCTTTATTATAGGTACATTTGGTGGAAAATGCTACCTGAAAAGTGCATTTTATCTAACCATTGCGACCAGATAAAGCTTGTCCGACCAGCAGTTTTGTAAATGTTTAGACTAAAGCTATCAGTTGGCATCCAATTTTTGCGTGGCCGCGATGAGATAGGTAGTTTAACGGTGGGTTTCCGGACTATAAGGAATGGGACGAAAAAACCAAGGTAGATAAGAAAACAAGGTTGGAGCTAGTGTAAATGTGCATAAAGCTCTTAGAAAATTGTGAGAAACAAACGAGATTTTGAAAAATAAACTCGTTTTAACCAATAGCTTTGGAACGGCTACTTAAACTAAAAAAAAATTGCAGGGTCTGTCTTATAAGAAATTAAATCACCTTTTTTTTGTTTCATAAAGTTTTCATCTGAGATTCAATTTTAAGACTTAAAGAGAAGAGAGCAGCAGACTGCGCTAAAATTCGCTCCCATTCAAAATTCTCTTCATAATTTAGCCAAGCTAAAAGAGCACATTATTCTCGAATCAAATTGCAACAGGTTCCATAAATCTTGTTGAGATTTATGTGACCTTAACTTTGATAAAATGAATATCGAAAAAGATAGAAATATATGAGTGCAAACGATTTTTTAAAGCCAAAGCCATTTTATTTGATTAGATTTATTTGAATTATTGAACAAACAAATCTTTGAAGTGGTTGAATCAAAATTTAGTTCAGAGAACAGCTATTTTATTTAATATTTTCTCCACAAAAATTGTATGGCAAAATATAGCAAGCATTTAAGCTGGTAATTGGAGAGAATGGTGGGAGCTTATTGAGAGAAATTGCGAGTATATGATTGAGCCATTTTTTTTAAATGATGTGTCTTAATTGTAGCCTCAAGCCCCTCACAGCCTCCTCGATCAACCATAGATTTGTAAGTAGACCTCACGGACCTTAAATTCCTACGGATTGGATTGAGTCTTACTTAGGTCAATAATTTGAAGAATAATAACGCAGCTCTAAAATCGAAAGCTATTTGGGCCCAGGGAAAAAGGAATATCTAACGGCCAATTTTTTCACAGAGTTCTACAAACGTTTGTACTGGTATTAGTCCTAAAGTTAGTATTCACTTCAGTATCTTTCATTTTTTCTCACTCTGTTATTAATAATACCATTTGGGGCATTAAAATGTTTTGTTTCTAATGTTTTGATTACGTGCAGAAATTATACTGACCTTAGGGTTTTATGTTGATATTTCGATGTAATGAAAAAGTTAAAAGCATTTTGATAGCTTCGAGGTAACATTGCTGAAACTATAAGACTTTTTGCCTTATGGCTCAGGAATGCTTTAACAGAGCCTTATTGAACAAAAATATAGCTTCCGCTGTATAATTGCATTTATAATTAAAACATTGTTGGCTAAGTATGATCACAGTTTTGTTTGTTTATTGAGTGACATTAAGATGGAAATGTGTTAATTAAATATTTGTTTTTTTTTTCATTTTTCAAATAAACGTGTAGATATAATTATGTTTAGATAAATTTCACCTTATTTACTTAAAACCTCCCTAGACCTTGTAAAGATGCTGTTATGGAATGGGGTAAAAATTTCTTCTTATGTGGCTCCTAGTCGCCCTTAAACGATTCATTTTCTCCATGAATGGTGGCAATTCAAGTTCGCGTAATGTGAAATCATAAAATTATATTCATTTTCTCTATACAAATAGGTACCTATAAGACAATAGAAGTTATGCCACCCATAGGTCTGAATTCCATTGCGTCTTTGAAAACAAAATTCCCATTTTGACTTCCGAATCCGCTAATGGTGAAATATACTTTTATCTCTTTGTAAAAAAATCATCTCGAATATACATTTCATTAGCAATTTAGCCACATAGAACTCCCGAGCCCTCTACGTCGCACCAACAACACAAGAACAACCGCATCAAAAGTTGCGGAAGCATTGTCGCACATCGACCTCAAAATAATCATTAGTCCTTTCGTTTCGAGTGGTGCAAATAAATTAATGTCAAGGCTCTGTCGTAAAACAATTTATAAATAACATGCTGCATTCTCTTTTGGTTATTTCTCATCATCCCTTGTGCAACATACAGAGACACCAGAGAGGCGAAGAGGAGTCGCTTCTCTGTTCCGTTTGCTCTGTTGCAGTATCTACTTATGTAAGGCTATTAAATGCCACCCCATTATTCGGTCCCATCTGTCATTCTAAGTGATAGGGAGCTTAACTCACAGAACCCCCAACACCGATATAATAAATAATATTCATGGTAAAAACTTCATCCTTCAACTCTCTCTCTCTTTCGCTCTCGCTGCTTTATACATTATACACCACCATAAATATAGTAGTTCTAATAAATACAGATAGAGCAATGAACAACGACTCCTGGAGGCTGGAGGCGGGGGGGTTGGTTGGTTGGCTGGCCTGGCCTGGCCTGGCCTGGCTGGGCTAAAGGGTAGACGCTATAAGAGTAGTGTAGGGTATGCAGATAGAAGCATCAAAGTAGACGGATATGGAGATAAGAGAAATGAGATGAGAGAGAATGTCGAGGACATGGAGATAGAGAAGATAATGGCATCAATGTCGCCATAATCAAATTTGTCAGTTGAGCGTGTTTTATTCGATTATATCCTTGTGATGATCCTTTGCATATTCTGGATTTTTTGCTTCTTTTTTTTTTCCTTTTTTGTTGCTGCTAGTTTAGGCTACCCATTTATTTTCCGGCTCCTGAAGGTTCTAAAACAATTTTTCATCGGTTTGGATTTAGTTTGGGTTCCTATATTTTATTTTTATTGTTGTTGTTTTGTTGCTAAGGTCTCTCTTTTCCTATTATTATGATTTGAGTTGAATGAATTTAAATGGGAATATCATCGTATAGATAGTGAATTATGTAACAATTTTGAATTTCTGTGAATATAATATATTTGACAATAAAAGAATTATTGATTGTTGACCTTAATGCCATTTATGAACTGTTAAATGGGTGAATTGTGTTTGGAAACATTTGATGAGAGCCATTAATTATAATGGTAGATAAGTTAGGTATACTTCATGTACATAATGTAGGTAGGAAAATCTTTACCTAAACCTAGAATTTTAAATTGCGCTAGAAATATAGATAAATGACACATTATTATGGCATTAGGGAAATTTTATTTTATTTTATAAATATTTTTTTTTCTAGAATTGGCTTTGAAAACTTGGGAAATTTAAAATGGAGATACCTACGCAGCACTGATCAAAGAACAAACGGATATCGGAATTTCGTGAAACTTCAAATAATTACGAAATTGTTTGGGTGCTTGTTTTCGTGGACTATTGGAAGTAAATAAAATTAAAATGTTGTTGTAATATTCAGTCCAAATGCGTTTCGTCTAGTGCTGGGTACCATACCAAACCAGTTCGGCCTCGTATAAGCCAGTCCGGTATCGGTCTTGGTATCAGTATCAGAAATGAAATCAGTCTCGTCTGGTTTCGGTCAGGTCTCAGTCGTAAAAAAAAATAAAATGCACGAATTTGTACGTATTATTGGTCTTGCATTTGAAGTTGCTTGGAATTTAAAGGATCTTATAAAAAACCATTGAATAAATATGCATAATGAATGAAAGACATTTTTTTAACTTGAGTTTTTTTATGACTAAGGGTGCATTCATGTTGGAGATGCGAAAGACGATCCAAGCTAAGTAATGCGAGCAATGATGAAATCGAACATGGCCCTGATCAATGATTTTCCTCAATACATCGGCACCTCGAATCGTTTATTGAAGCTTCAACATAATCTAACCTTTAATAATCTTGGAGAGCTTAAGTGGGGTTGTTAGTAAGACCGACCTGTTTAATCATTTTGACGGGCTGGGTTTTGGTATACCTTGTAATAAACACCTTGATCTCAATCCACTATGCCAAATCTTTCCTATCCTCCTACTCTTCCTAACTAGTGCCGTGCAATTCAGGTTGCATTTAAAAAAAGACCTTAGGTTTAACAGTCGTTAAAATTATTATTATAAAAGTTCATGCCCCAACTTTACTTTTAAGATGTTCAACCTGTAATGAAGCATTACCAATACAACATATCATTACATACAGAAGCGCGCATCACGGCAGCACCAGCCAATCACGCACCCAATTGACTTGTGCCATCCCCCAAAGACAACAAGCAACTAAACTTCTAGTCAGTGTTGCCAGAAAATATTTTCTGAAATCGGGAGATTACCGCATTCAAAATCGGTGTAAATCGGGGAATCGAATCAAACCCTTCAAGTTATGACAGGGGTCAAACGCACCGCAGATTTTCATAAAAAATAAGTTTTTGCTGATTTCTTCCGAATGTATTTTTCATTAACTTCATTGTTTGAAGGTTAAAATTCTTTTTTTTTTTAAGAAAAGACTTTGTTCGTTAGGTACCTGTTTTAGTTATTTTATTTTAATCCATTTTAAAAATTAACATTGTTTGAACACAGTAGGTAAAACCTTAAAATTAAAAAAATAAATATTCCCTTTAGGTAATATATTAAAAGTCTTTTATGGAACTGTTTGCTTACAAGAAACTTAAACAATAGCACCTAGTTAGCCTAGAAAGCATACAAAATACATAAGCCAACAAATATTCCAAAGATTCAAGTTTCTTATAAACCAATGACTAGTTCTTAATTTTAATTATTTTAAATATATTTATTTTGGTTGAATTTTGTGAACAATTGATCAGAAACTTTTAAGTTCAAACAATTACATTCCTTGAACTTCAAATAATCTTTAGAAAGTAATATTCCCTGTAAAGTGGCAACATCAAGCCTATTTCTAATTTTTGTCTTATTTAAATTTATTTGCGAAAAAGTTCTCTCCACATTAGCGGACGAGTTCGGTAACGTAAGTACAGATGAAATAAATCGAGCCATCAATGGAAAAGCTAAAGTTTGATTGCTCCTTTTGATTGAACACACAATCTTCCAAAATATTTCGATTTTAATATTATCAATGCTCTCAGATATAAGATTTTGAAAATCCAGATTTCGTATTTCCCTATATTCCAAATCAATTCGCTGGATATCATCGGAGGGAATAATATTATGAAATAAGTTAAACAAATTACTTAATGAATCTATTTGTTTATTTACAGTCTTTTTAGGTTCCAGTAAGGTTAAAGCTTTAAAAATTTCATTTTTAAAATCAAATCTTTGAAATATTTGCTGGCAAAGTTCAACGTAAAAGCTTACGCAATTATTTTTAAATCTTTCAACCTCAGAACTTGAAATAAGATTTTTATCCAATTGCAACTTAACATCGCTACCAAGATATAAATTATCATTACTTATTATATTATATGGACATTTGAAATTAATATTTTCAATAGCAGTTTCCCTTAAATAAGCCGGCTTAATGAAACAATCTAAAATTGTTAAAACCAAAGTTTTAATTTCATTGTATAATCTGTGAAGCTGCGGCTCTTCGCTTTGAAAAAGTCTGTTCAATTTATTTATTTGAGGAAGTATAAATCTTAAGAATTTAAGATATAATTCGTTTACAGGATCTTGTAAATAATTTAAGATAACTTTACCACTCTCAAGGTTGTCTGTATTTGCTTCAAATGCAAAATATATCTTAAGAGGTTCATATAATTCTAAGATCCTGGAAACAACACATTCTAACGATAACCAACGAGTCTGTGACGGATGGAGAAGTTTATACGGCTTGTATTCTAATAATTTTAAAATGTCTTGATATTTCGCTACCCTTTTTGGACTATTTTGAATGTAGTTATATATATCACGACACATTGTTTCAACTGTTGGCGGAAGTTTCAAGCAAGCGTAAGATGCACAGAGGGCAAATGAATGACATACACATTTTAAAACTATTAAATTCGGGCAATCAACCTTCAGTAACGAAGCAATTGAATTCTTATTACCAGTCATATTATTTGCTCCGTCCGCCGCAAACCCAATTAGTTGTTTTTTGTAATCAATATTTTTATCAATAAAGTTGCTAACAATTGTCGAATGCAATGTTTTTGCATCGGCAGCAGTAACTTTTGAAAGATCAAAACAAAAATCGTAAATCTTAAAATTAATACAAATTCTTACTACAGTGCTTAAAGTTTTAGTTGATGATAAGTTAGTGGACTCATCGATGCAGATAGAGAAGTAATTAGTCCTCATGATTGTAGATAGTTCGTCCAATTGCTGTGCTCCAATAACATTCTTGACGAGTGCTGTTGTTTTTGTACGATTGCAGGATACTGATTTTGCAGTGGTAGAGTCCTCATAAGCATTTTTTATCATTTTAACCAAATGATCGGTCACCAAAAAAGATAAGTTATGCTCCACAACAAAAGCAGCTATTTGTAACTCAGCCTTTATTGTTTGTTTTTTGTGAGAAGTGAGAGCAAATGATGTGTCTGCCGCTGGTTGTACTTGTACAGCATTACAATTTTTGATGTGGACACTTGTTATTGAATGCTTTAACAAGTCGTTCCTTCCAGACGAAGCTTTTAAGAAAACCCCGCATGCTTTGCAGAAAGCCAAGTATTCCGGGTTTTCAGATGGTTTGAGCCAATCTTTCAGCTCAGGCTCCAGCTCCCATGCCTTCGAATATCTCTGGGAGTAATGCGGCCGTTTTTTCTACATATGAACACAAACTATTGATTCCATTTTTTTTTTGTTGCTACCTATATACTTTGGGACTAGATATGACATCAGAATCGGTATTGAAAGTCCTTGTTGCCCTCGCCATTGTCGCCTGGACATTTTCTTCCGAATCTGAGACCAAAAGCAATGATTCTGGTTCATCTCCATGGACATCAACTTCCACACTTGTGCTTGAAGCAGTGTGATTTTGACTTTTGGCTAGAAGAAAATGATTAAATTAATTGTAAATTTATCTATCTAAGCAGATAATTCCGAAAGAATTATCCAAAAACAACCGTGAGTTTTTCTTCAACCACTTGCAAAGTGTTTTATATACAAAGTAGGAGTTTTTTTTTTAGTCAACTGAATAGGTACAACGCCATTTTCTTCGTTGTTTATAAGTTTTTTGGAGTGCTTGACAGTTTAAATTAACGATTTTAGTGTTTTCAGTAAAATTTAATTCTTGATTTCAAATTTTAAGAAAAATGGGTAGATCTACGTGTCTTAACAGTGTTGAAAAAGCTAAAATCGATTTACTTAGAGACCAAGGCCTAACTGGACGTGCAATAGCTGATAAAGTTGGCCGAAGTTTTAATGTAGTTTATTCTTACTTGAAAAATAAAGATGCATACGGCAAAAACATGAAGGGAGGTAAGAAAACAGCAACAACAGCAGCTGAGAGACGAAGAATTTTAAGATATGCATCAAATTCTTCTGATTCTGTGGCAAAAATAAAACAAAAAGTCGGCGTAAACGCAAGTTGCTCAACAGTATTAAGAGTAATCAACAACTCAAGCCATCTTAAACGAATGAAACTTAAGAAAAAACCACCACTTGACGAGAGACGGAAAATGTTGCGATTAGATTTTTCAAGACTTCACATGAGTTGGAAAAAAGAATGGTATCACGTGGTTTTTTCAGATGAAAAAAAGTTTAATTTCGATGGCCCTGATGGGTTCAACTTCTATTTTCACGACTTAAGAAAAGAAAAAAGATTTTTAAAGCGCCATCATCGTGAAGGAGGTGTCATGATATGGGGAGCAGTCAGTTATTATGGAACAGTTGAGCTCGAGGTTGTAACATCAAGAATGACAGCAGCTGGGTATAAAGTAATTTTGGAAAGAAATTTTCCTAAATTTTCTAACATCTTTGGACCCATAAACTGGACCTACCAACATGATAATGCGCCTATTCACTCAGCGCGCATAATAAAAACATGGATAGAGGAGCAACAAGTGCAGTTGCTTCAATGGCCGCCGTACTCACCTGATCTAAACATCATAGAAAATGTCTGGGGATGGTTAGTACGCAAAGTTTATGAGGGTGGTCGTCAGTTCGAAGACAAAGGAACCTTAATTTCTGCAATCAAATTAGCGTGGAGCAAAATTTCGTTAAATTACATTAAAAAGCTATACAATTCCATGCCGGATCGAATTTACGAAGTAATTAAAAATAAAGGTGGAAGTACCCACTACTAAACTTAAACAAAAACTTGTTTCATTCCATTCCAATACAAATTTTAATTTTCGTACCTATTCAGTTGACTCAAAAAAAAACTTCTACTTTGCATAAGTTACACTTTGGAAGTGGTTGAAGGAAAAACTCACGGTTGTTTTTGGATAAAACTTTGAAATTCTGTTATTTATATGTTACGAAAATTTTTACCATCAACAGATGGCATAATAACCATCACTGTTTGGAAAAAATGGATAAAATATATTCAAAAATGTTTGTGCGTATTCAGTTGACGAGGAGTGTATGTATGTAGGTACCATGGTACTTACGTATGCGTTGAAAATATCTTTCCATTTATTTATTTTCCGATTTTTCCGACGCACTCGGGCAGCCAACTACTTAACAAAACAAAATATAAACAAGTAACAAAATAAGAAGAAGCTGACATGATATGACAGATGACGCATACACAACGAGTTTGGTCGTGTTCAGCAAATAAGAATCAGAAATTGCTTTGGCTTGATTTGTTTATTTTAGTTGGATAGAGATAACCAATTTCATGACTATGACGTTGGGGAATTTCAAATGGGATATTTTAAGTTAGACACTGCCAGATTGAAAAATATACAATTTTTAACAAAATTATAAATAATGTGAACTCAAGAATGGAAAATCGGGGAAAAGTGTCATATTTAGATAAAAAATCGGTGTATCGTAAATAGGTCAAAAAATCGGGAGAATTACGATAAATCGGTGTTTCTGGCAACACTGCTTCTAGTAATAACGATAAGCAAGTAGCACACAAGCTGGAGCTGGACCATGCAATGAAGGTGAAACCAACACACCTACCACACCCAACGGAGTTGGTGTGGTGAATATAGCACTGCTGGGATGTTGGATGGTTTGATTTGCCAATGCTGTTGATGGTGAAAAGATTTTCCTTCACACCTTTATAGTTGACACTATCTCTTCACAGCATTATAGCATAAAGAGGCTTTCACCAGGCAGCATAAACATGCAGTTCCAGAGCTCGACACAATACTCGGCTTAAGGCCAACGGTGGTAGAACCAACCACAGGCCAAGGAAGTAAGTTGACAAAAGGTAATTGAAATACCAGACTAATAAGAGGTCTGCGATCTACCTGTACTTTAATATACTGTGATCTACCAGGTAAAACCTGGGATGTACCAGTCCTAATGGGCTGTGGGCAGGTCAAAGCCTGTGATGTACCGGAACCTTCGATTCCGCGATTTACCAGTTTAATTATTTTATAATACTGCGAACTACCAGGCAAAGCCTGTGATGTACCGGAACATTCAATTCCGTGATTAACCAGTTTAATTATTTTATAATACTGCGATCTACCAGGCAAAGCCTGTGATGTACCGGAACATTCAATTCCGTGATTAACCAGTTTAATTATTTTATAATACTGCGATCTACCAGGCAAAGCCTGTGATGTACCCGACATTAAGTCTGGGATTTACCAGTTTTTAACTGTGATCTAGCCGGCGAGATTAAGCTTGTTAAACTTAAGCGGTGACACGAAACCAGAACCAGAACCGAACCAGAACCCGAACCAGAACCAGAACCAGAACCAGAACCAGAACCAGAACCAGAACCAGAACCAGAACCAGAACCGGAACCAGTAAATTTTATCGCGATTTGATTATTTAAATAGAAATACAAAAACACTTTGTAAATAAATTTATAAGAATAAATAAAGAATAATCAAAGGAGCTAAAGTTTCAAGTACTTTTCTTTAGCTTGAACCCTGGGTACGACTTGAGCATTACCTCGGCTGGAAACATCAAAACCATTACAAACCGATGTTGTCACTTTTAAAGTGGTGGAAAGGAGCAAAATGAAAGTTTATCAAAACTAAAATGTTTATATTGGTATAATCTTAGGATATGACACATGATTTAAGGGTGTTTTCTTTATGTCATTCCATTTGTCATAAATAATAAGAACAAAAAGCGAGTCTACAAAAATATTTGTGGTGAAAGGTTTTTTTCAATGAGGAGAATAAATTTTGAACAAATCGTGAACTTGTTTCACAATGACTATAAGTAAGGTTTTTGTATCCCATTTGAATAAGTACATTTTGTTTGACCCAGCCTCAAAATTTAAATGTAAAATAGCTAATCAGAACTTTGCTTGGACATTGTATATGGCAAGCCAAAAGCGCATACAAAGTTTGATCTATAAAACGGTTCTACCAGTGGTGGTAGAATATATGAAATAGTACTGGTTATTATAATTACAAACATTTCTTGAGCTTATTTCAGGAAACTAAGATGTTAGAAAAATAGGCATGGAGGTGCATAGATTTTGCTAATTCACTTGAGCCACTGCAGCTCTGAAAGCTCACCCAAATCGTTGATTTCAGAGAAGATAAGCATAAGAAAAATGGATTTGGCAGTGGGTGGTTTTTACTACAACCATTTTCTAAACCTTTTCATTGCTAATGAGAACAGACTTTAAAAATTATAATTAAATATTTACAGCTGATTCCAAGAAACCGATTGCAAGAAATTTTTTGCTTGTAAAAAATTATAATAATATTAAAAAAAGCTGTTTGTCTGCCGATACTAAATGATATTACCAAGAGTCTCGTCAAGTATTGGTCCCGAAAGTACAGTATTAGCTCAGTATCGTTCTAGATGCTTTGAATCTTCTCAGAATCATTTCGGTTTCCGATACCGATAGGTTCCATAAGATACCAAGGCTTTTCTGGTATTCCAGTTTCAGTGAAGAGATTTTGGCTTAAGTAATTTTTCAACTTAACAGGAGTTTTTTTTAAAAAAGGATACAAGACTGAAATTAGCTTATAACCTTTGCTAGAATCAAACTCATAAAATTTTCAACAGGAAAAATCCCCTATCCCTACAGCTAGAGTCATTAAATCATCCATTACATTGCAAAAAGTTAAATTCCTGCCTTGGACCATATGGTGATGGCTAGAGTTTAATATTGTTTTATTAGTATGGGACTGGCTCACTTGAAAATTCAAAGAAGGGGGGAGGGAGCATCAGGTGGGTTAAAATCTCCTGACAAGAAAGACGAAGTGCACACTTTATAAAATCTGGGTGCAGCCTGCAGCACTGCACTCGAAATACATGTGCATACTCTAAAATATTTATCATACATGGCTCCATTACCCTTTTAATATAACAGCCGGGTACTTTTTTTCTGCAATTAATTACTTAACTGATTTTCTCATTGGAATATGTTCAGGGGTGTACCCCGAATATAAATCCAAGTTTGCGGGACGGGGGATGCGAGTGTCAGCCTTCATCTTGGAAACGCGTTTTATTAAATATGTCGTGAACCGTGCATCATACAAACAAAGTATTACTTTTTTTCGAGACTAATATTCCATTCTTTTATTTGCTTTTTAAATCTAGTTGTTTTTGTGAAAAGTTTTTGAGAAATTAAATTTTAAAGTCAATATTTTAAGAACAATCAACTTAAGAATAGAATTCACAAATTTTTTTGTTTAAACATGGAGCTTAAAATTTAATTTCTTAAAAACTTTTCATGATAACAACTCACAAGATATTTGATAAAACGCGTTTTCAAGATGGAGACTAACGCTCGCGCTCCCCAATCCCCCAACTTGGATTTACATTTGGAGGACACAAAGGTGGATCTAGGCTTTTGACCAGGGGGGTCACATATTTTAAAATTCATGGTATTGCATTACAAAATTAATTTTCTTATTGCAAATACTTTAAGAACCGTAAATTTATAACCTTATAGCCCTTAAATTTATTTGTATCTTTTGTATCGTAACACAAAGGAACTTAAGTGACTTATTACTTTCCCTAATGACATCCCTTGGTCCCTGCACAAATCAGAGGTATGTCACCATATAAAAAAATGTTAAATTCCCAATAGTTTCAGTCAAGTTGCTATAGGTGGGCAAGTCCAAGTAATCAAAAAAATGCGGTAGTAATTGCAATCGGAAAATTAATCTGCCACCAAAATTTGCTTTTTAATGTCACCCACGAATTTAGGTACATGTTTCTGAGATATTCCCAAAAAATGAGTAACATCTGAAAAGCCAGGAACCTTACAAATACAAAATAACGCAAACCAAAATCTTGAATAAAGAAGCCTCATATTTTCTCAATAATCTCAAAATTAAACCCATTTTCAACAATTTCGCATTTACATTTCGCAAATAAATCGAAATATCGAAACTTAAAGTCTCCAATATAAAAATCTTGCATTTCCAGTTATATTCGCTCGGAGTTACGGACTAAAAAAAAGATAAGCTCGAAGACGAATCTCCAAAATTTAAAACTCGATTTCCAAAATTTTTGAATCTGCAAGTGAATGCATCTTTATATCGAATTCAAAAGTCGGGCAGGATTTTTTCGACACCCGTCTTGGGACGGGGGGAAATAGCTGCTTTCCAGTTTTTGTGACAGGGTTAAAAACACATCAATTCACTTTCAAAAAACAGAAAATGATCCTCTGCTATTTTCCTTAAGTTCATTGACTTTAATTTTGACGATATGATTAATAGATCTTGAAATAATAACCATTTTAGGTGCACCATATCGAGACATATTGTAAGATTTAAAGAAAATAAAAAAAAAATAAGGTCGATAAGTTTTGCTTCAGAGACTCATATCTTGAGTTCTATTACTCAGTTCACAAAATTTAAGTTTGAGGACTTAGACAAAATTACAGACCACAATTTCCCGTTTTAAATAAATGAATTGAAGTGGTTTTACTTCTGACTCAAAAATTTGAAAATTGCTATTATTTTCCACGCCTCGTCCCGAACACGGGCGTCAAAAAAAATCCTGCTAGACTTTTGCATTCTATATCAAGATTTATGAACCTACAAACCCTCATAGGTACTCACTCATATTTTGGCATACGTTCACCCACAGAACTTCCCGCCGGATCTTAGACTATATGTGAGCATGCTGCTGTGTTCTACATAATGTTGTATGTCCTTCCATTTGGCCTTAAATTTTGGGAACTGGGCACACGCGAATATGTAACATACATACATACATACATATGTACATATACATATTATGTTTTCTTAGCTGGCAATGGGAAATCAAAACTTTCTTCAAGAAAACGTCTCATCGGATCAAGGCAGCCTCCTTAATTCGGCATTTTTTCTATCGAGAAATTTGTACTGCCCAGGCGATGAGATCCTGTATAATTCAAGCCAATGTTTGTGAAGTATATGGTATAAGAAAACCTCAAACTAATAAAAAAGCAGACTATCTCTCCAACGAATTATCAAAATAGATTGATTTTTTTCCAAACTACATTGATTTAATTTTGTTTCTTATAAAAAGAAGTTGTTTTAGTACCAAATATTTTTTCTTTTTTTTTCTCTTATGGTAAAAAAAAGTATCCTATTGACGCTTCTAGAGTTCCATTCATCTCTATACCAAAATTCATCATAATTGATTCAGCGGTCTAGGCGTGAAAGCGTCACAAACAAACAAACAAACTCACTTTCACATTTATAATATTTGTAGGATAAATTCTGTCGTCACCAAAAATTGTCTGATGCCACACTGAAGTAATGTGAGCACCTAATACCATCCGTGCTAATTTTCTATGGTATGCGTTCACACCGCAATTTCTTTTCATAGTTACATAAGCAATTAAAGTCTATGTAGTGTGGATTATCTATTAAATACTGTTTATTTAAAAGCATTGCTTGTTGAACATTCATATCAGCATTAAAATCGAGCATTACTAATGGGTGTGGTAGTACCTCGTGGCATGATGGTTAGTGCGTAGGACTGTCATGCCGAAGGCGTGGGTTCGAGTCCCAGCCGTGCCACCTAAAAACATAAATGTTTTATTCGAGGTACTGCCTCTTGCGAGGAACTGACAAATTCTCCAAGAGTATACTTGTCATGAAAAAGTGCTTCTCATTTAGCCGTTCGGACTCAGCAAAAAACTGTAGGTCCCCTCCATTCCTGCCAACAAACACGCACACAGGAATGGTTGTGAGTTGTAAGTCACTAGGCCCTGGTTCTCCACGAGCTGTTGCGCCACCTAATTTATTTTATTTATTTACTAATGGGTGCATAGCTCATCCCTCCAGGGCCATTTTCTGTTCAGTTTTGTCAGAAATCATCATCAGCCTAAAAAATAATTAATTCAAAAAGTAATATAACATTCTTAAATATTTTCAATATAGGGTGTTTGATCTATTGAAAAATACATAGTGTTTGTACACACGAGTTCGCGCATAAGGAGTTATCCTTCCTTGGCATGATACAAAAATAGAGTAAAAAACCAATTACCATGGTGACTGGGTCATCTAGAGCGAATGAACACGAATGCTCATTCCCAGAAAGCATTTGAATTCATTTTTTAATGACGGTGACAGTAGTAGGATGCAGGAAGACCTCAAATCAGTGGAAGAGAACTAAAAAAACTGGAGACAGTCTGAAAGAAGCATATTGTTAAACTCCAGACTTTGGCATCAACCTTAGCAATTAAGTAAGTAAGTTCGTTTTTATTCTACACTACTCAACAATATTAAAGGAACAAATTTTTTTTCAATTTTTGTTAGCGTTTTTTGAAGAGCTGTATCTTTGTGACGAGTGGTCGTATTGAGTTGAAATAAAAAGCATTTTACAGCTTTATGTTTTTTGTTTCGATATTTGTTTGCAAACAAATTTTTTTGAAGTACCGTTATTGCGTTATTGCAAAAAATGAGACGAGACAACAAAATTATTTTGTTTTTATTTTTTTTGAAGGTCCTCATTTCTATGGATAAATTTTTTTGAGTCAATTAAATGTCATGATCAGATACCTTGTTTATTCAGCTTCAATTCAGTTTTTTTTGTTGTTTTCGTACGATTTTTTTTGACATGGTTTATCTGATTTTGAATGAAAAAAGATACTTTTAGCTTTGATTACCAATATCTCAGCAAATAATGACGTTATAAAAATTTCAAAGACAGTTTTGGAAATTTGAAAAAGCGTTTTACAAGACTTTTTTATGATTTTGTAGAAATTATTTTTTTTTACCGTTCACCGTTAGTTTAAAAAAAGTACTAAAAACCGACGTTTTGTGGTCTTTTCGTAAATCTTTTTTTTTTGTTGCAAATATTGATTGCATGGCTTGCATTGGTATGCAAATTTATAGACTTTTAAATAATCAATATTCTTGTAAATTTTCAAATTGATTCATCGAACAGTTTTTCCTCACCAAAACTTCAAAGTCTTACAAACCAGGTAAAGGAACAAATTGTGTTATTCCTAAACAGTGCGTAGTCGTCATCAAAATGACAAGAAAACTGTAATTCCAGTGAATGTTTTTCACAGTTTTGCATTAGTTAGATATTTTTTTGAATTTAAATGAAATAAAAAGTACATTTTTCCAAAAAAAAAAAAAATAATTTCAAAAATTTTTCAAACAAAAAAACTTGATTTTTTTTCTAAATTTTTTTTTTGGAAAAATGTACTTTTTATTTCATTTCAATTCAAAAAAATATCTAACTAATGCAAAACTGTGAAAAAGATTCACTGGAATTACAGTTTTCTTGTCATTTTGATGACGACTACGCACTGTTTAGGAATAACACAATTTGTTCCTTTACCTGGTTTGTAAGACTTTGAAGTTTTGGTGAGGAAAAACTGTTCGATGAATCAATTTGAAAATTTACAAGAATATTGATTATTTAAAAGTCTATAAATTTGCATACCAACGCAAGCCATGCAATCAATATTTGCAACGAAAAAAAAAGATTTACGAAAAGACCACAAAACGTCAGTTTTTAGTACTTTTTTTAAACTAACGGTGAACGGTAAAAAAAAATAATTTCTACAAAATCATAAAAAAGTCTTGTAAAACGCTTTTTCAAATTTCCAAAACTGTCTTTGAAATTTTTATAACGTCATTATTTGCTGAGATATTGGTAATCAAGGCTAAAAGTATCTTTTTTCATTCAAAGTCAGATAAACCATGTCAAAAAAAATCGTACGACAACAACAAAAAAACTGAATTGAAGCTGAATAAACAAGGTATCTGATCATGACATTTAATTGACTCAAAAAAAATTATCCAGAGAAATGAGGACATTCAAAAAAAATAAAAAAAATAATTTAGTTGTCTCGTCTCATTTTTTGCAATAACGCAATAACGATACTTCAAAAAAATTTGTTTGCAAACAAATCTCGAAACAAAAAACATAAAGCTGTAAAATGCTTTTTATTTCAACTCAATACGACCATTCGTCACAAAGATACAGCTCTTCAAAAAACGCTAACAAAAATTGAAAAAAAATTTGTTCCTTTAATATTGTTGAGTAGTGTATTATCCAGTCGCTTATACTATACCAAAATAAATTGGATTTGGTACTCAATATTAGCAACTTTCTATTTTTGTTTCATTAAAAAATACCGACTTAAGCCATACTATTTTGTGGCATGATCGAAATTTTCGAAAACACCCTGTATTGCTTTGTGATCCATCTTTTTCATCGTCATCATCACCATACACACCATCGCGTCAATGTTACACAAGAGATGGGGTCCAGCAAAGTAGCAGAATCATCGGAGAACATAAATAAAACGATCGAGAATACTTGATGGATGCTAAAAGGATGCTCGAATCCTATGCACATGAATTCCACGAAAGGATACAAATTGGTAAAGTAATGGGGTTGGCGTGTGGAGGCAGCATATTTGAGTTATGATAACCTTCCGCAAAAGAAGAACAAAAAGGCAAGCAACACAAAAAAAAAAAACTCATACACACCCCCGCACAACAACACTGTGTGCCACTGAACGACGACGATATGAAGCCGGATGAACAATATTTGGATGGGAAATTATGAAGCGTGGCGGATAGTCTTTCAAAGATATCCTATATAAATTTGTGTGTATAGAGCTCAGAGTCTGCTATCCAATTTCTTCATAAATAACATTTTCGGGGGAGCGAACAAGCGAATGCACGTTCATCTCTGTGTATAATCCTTGTCCGTAATCCTGTAAGCCTTACTCATTGCACTGTACATACATAGATATGTAGTTGGTTTTATCCTTATTCGCCCATCTTTAGTCCCATACCCTCGTTTTTCTTAACCCCTACGCACACTTACTCCTTATTCTCTACAAGAATCTGCCAGTAGATGAAATACTTGCTCCATTTTCCCAGAATCCTCAAATTGAGTGTGGGTTTTATATATGACTGTGTGTCTATATGTGTGTGTGTGTGTGTGTTTGTATGTGTATGTGGTTTGTTTATTATCCTTGTTGTTTTTGTATTGCAGCTCTCAGTTATGTTGTTTTTTGGGCCAAGGGAAACTGACTCCTTTTGTGTATAAACGAAACGTTCTTTGTTTATTGGTGACGGAGGATGAACTTAACCCGCAGCAAAATAAACATCTTTTTAGGGTTTTCCATATATTTTAATGCAAGAAGTTATAGTTCTTCCCCATACCACCAACACATTTTCCCACCGCCTGACAAGTGTCTCGCTCAGCAGTGGATGCCACTGCCACAGCACCATCATTTCACCACCGCATAAGAATAACAAAAAAATCCACCATCAACAAAAAAAAAATATCAAATACGAAATGGAAGAGATACAAAAAAAAAACACGACAAAAATGACAAAGAAAAAATGTAAGAGAATTTACATAAAAAAATTAAAAATAAAATAGCCACAGTGCAACACATTTTCTCTTTTCGAAATGCATTTTCTTCTTCTACGCTCCCTACCGATCAACTTTTAGCATCGTTTTCCTACCCATGAGACCTGAGTTGGTTTTTTTTTGTCGGCTTTGCCGGAAAAATAATCTGCAAAACCATATTTTTTTCTTTTGTTCCTAATATACTGGATATGCCTTTGTGTCTACAATTTCTGGAACTTTTCAAGAACACCATTTGAATTCTATTAAAGAGTTGGTGTCGGTGCCTCATGTGCATTTTTTCTATTAACATAAATTTCAAGATTGGTATCTGAAATTGATGTTGATGAAGACCCAGAGAACCGATGTTTATTAGGTATCTAATTAATCGATGTTGAATAAAAACAAATATTCCACCAAGAATTCTCTTGCATGAAATAGAAGTTTTACTATTTTAATATAAATGTGAGTATTAGAAATTAATTCCTGCAAATTAAAATGCGTATTTGAAATTTCGCATTACAAAATCTCGCAATTACAAAATAGCACTTAAAACTCGCCATTACAAAATCTCGCAGATTTATTACATTTTCGAAAAAATTTATGTGGAGTACATTGCAACAAAAACATATTTTCAATCCAGTTTCGCGCAAGAGATTTGAATTGATCGGTTGGTGTACAAAAAATAAATTAATTTTCCTTCAAGAACGTGGCGTTTTCTCAAAAACCAGGGAACTCTTTTAACTACTTTTTTCAACAAGTAGGTAGAATGGTTGACAGTTGATTGTTATACCCAAGGAAGTTGTATTCCATTTATTAATGTACATATGTGTTCTATTAGCAGTCAAGCCATAGAGACGTTCAGAAGGCTATTTGCCAAAGTTCTAGAAAGTTCATTAAATTCGTCATAGAAATTATTTCCCAGGAGTTGTTTTCTTAAATGACAGAGTGCTGTACTCGGCAGTGACAAAGGAAGTGTAAGGTATCGTCATGAGCTTCTTTATCGTTGCACCCGCTGCAAAGGCCGTCAGTACTGAGCTTCATATTCTTTTTGGGGTATCCTAGTAGGTTAGGTCCGGTGATTATGCTGACAAGGGACCAAAGATGTTTCTTGTTTATTTGAATAATTTTGGCTGTCCTCTGCTTATTGACATCTAGCCAAAATTTTCTAGTTATGCCGCATATTTCGAGCAGATTCAATCTCTTTTTGGTTTTTTCTAATATTTTGTTACCAATATCCTGTTTGATGCTATAGGCTGGTACTTTAATATGTCGTTCGGCTTGACTTGAATCAAGCGACGACCCCGTTCTCGCCAGCTCATCAGCTCTTTCGTACCATTCCTGTACCAACTCCATTTTTGAACCATCAATAATGACGGGTTTCCACCTTGTAGTGGTGGGGAGGTTTACGTTTAGGTTTTCAGCTGATCAGCTGTGGATTTCTTAGATCTGCTTGAGGACGGTTAGTACGAGTACGGACAGGCTCAGGACGATCCGAATTTGAAAACTGCTCAAGGAAAGGTGAATAAAAGAAAGGACGGCCTCTTTCCTCTGCCTGGCTCTCACCCAACTGCGAGTTCGTCCAACCAAGCTAGGTTAGACGACAATCCGTCACGCACGGTTAATACGAGTACGAACAGACTCAGGACGAGCTGAACTTGAGGACAGCTCAAGAAAAAGGTAAAGAGAGGAGAGGACGGCCTCTTGCCTCCACCTGGCTCTCACCCAACTGCGAGTACGTCCAATCAAGCTAGGCTAGACGACAATCCGTCACGGACGGTTGATACGGGTACGGACAGACTCAGGACGAGCCGAACTTGAGGACTGTTCAAAGAAAGGTGTAGAAAGGAAAGGACGAACGCTAGGCTAGACGACATTACGTCACGGATAGTAAATACATACGGATAGAATAATCAGGAGATTCGCAGCTGGATAGCTCAGGATTCTAATCCAACTAAGAGGAACCCAAAACGTAAAACCCATAGACAAGACACACAAAACAGAAAACAAACTAACGGGGATATACGCTAAATCGTCGGAAGAAGTCGCGGCTGCCAGCGTCGGCTCTGGCCCCTCGAAATGAACGATAGGGGAGAAGTAATTAAAGAGGGTGATATCAGCGCGTGGTATCACCATCGTTGATATTTGCGTAGCTGATTTTGTCACTACCAAGACCTTAGCATGGAAGACTTTGCAAAAGTCCGAAAAACTGAAAGAGCAAGCTAGTCCCAGAGTTTCCGAGAAAATTCCTGCACCAACTTCAGCGTCCATCAGTGAAGACAGTTATCGTAGAGTCATTACTGGAAGGTTGGTTGTTTTCCCACTCTTTTCTATTAGGAAAAGAGGAAGTAAAGGGTCTGCTGAAGTTTAAAGTATGTGTTGTGTAGTCAGTGCAAATAGTAATTCCTACATGAAATCTGAAGAATCTAAGTATGGCCCATTGTGCTTTGTTTCCAGCATTTAGTCTGGTTTGGCTGCAATGCTCTGTACGCTGCTTTATGATTCTTGCATAAATAGATCTAGGGTTCTAAGGTTGAGTGTCGCTTCTAGTCCAGCTATAGGGGTGGTTTTCAACGCCCCCGGAATATCTACGCATACTTATCTTTGAACTTTTGTCAAGGTTTTCAGGATTGTTGCTTTCTCAGTCGCGTTCCACCAAGCAAGACTACCGTCGTCTAGTATCGCACTCAGAGAAAAGTGCAGATATGAATTAACCAATTTCTGGTCAATAATACCTGATTATCAGGTTGTTACTTTTTAACTCAGAGCATCAGGTTAACTGTTTAACCATATACCTGATTTTAATGTTGTGTTTAGTCAACGTAGGTTGCTGGTAAAATCTTCTGACATCTTGTAAGTTCAACACTGGCTTAAAATTGTAATCCTGTACATTTTACATAAAAATCTTGTTAAATTTACATTAATATCTAGTTTATTTAACATGACTAAATGTTCAACGTCTTGTAAATTTAACATAAAAATCCATTTAATTTAACATGAAAATCAAGTTAGTTTAACATGTTTCAATGTTGAATCAGCCCTGTATTATTTAATTATGTGATGAATCCATAGGTCTCAGTTCAGTCCTCTCTAATGCTGCTTATCGCTTCCATTATTCTGAAAGTATGAGAATGCATTTATTTAATTTCGAAAATACTTTGTGATACTTTCTAAGTTTTGAACTGGGAACATTCCACTCCAGCATTCATCCACTGGCAACGCAAAAAACTGATGCCAAAAATCAATAAGTTGAAACTCATTGGATGGCCTCTGTATATATTTTAACACTGGTGTCAAGTTGAAATGAACTGGCAGAATGTGAATTCAAACTCAAATCATTTTATTTGGATGGCCTGAATGTGTGTATGTTTTAACACTGGTGTCGCGTTGAGATGAACTGGCAGAGTGCTCCTCTAACAGGACGTCAGGTTAAACTCATCAGGTAAAAATTATAAAAATAACCATAAAAAACGTCAATTAAACCTGATTTGTGGTTTATTAGAAATTGATAACATAGAGGGTTAAAAATCACGCCCTCGCTCGGTTAAAATAAATATTATGCGTTGGTCAAAATTTCTTATTTACAAGAATTAAGGGTTAAACTCACAGGAAATTTTCTAAAATCAACTTGAATATGTTAAGAAAGACCACCAGGTTGATTTTACACTGAATTTAAGGTTATTAAAATCAGGTTCTGAAATTTCCGTAACTTCATATGGGATAGGTAGTGCACTTTGTTAATTTAAGACGGCGCGTTTTAATAATTTACCTGAAGGACGTTTTTCTCTGAGTGTGATCTAACTATTACCGTGTACATTCACCTGATTGCTTTTGGGTTGGGACCCCAGGATTTTCCAAAAATCCTGTCTTTCTTTAGTGTTGAGATTCAACTTCAGTTTCATATCAAAGATCACACCAAGCCATCTGACCTGATCCGAAATTTTGAGTAGTGTCCTTTCGATTGATGGTACTCTAAACATTGGTATTTTCCGTCTTTTAATGAAGAGAACTAGTTCTATTTTCAAAAGATTGAACATGAGTGTTTACCTTTGACAAGGCATACTTCATTTGTTCACTTTGTGGACGGGAGTGGACGCAAATGGTGCTAGGTCATCTGCATAGGCTACAACTTTTAACTTCACTTTATTTTAATTTTACAAGAATTTCGTTCAACTTGTATCCAAAGAAGCGGAGAGAGCACCCTTCCCTGGGGTATTCCTCTGGGTGTGGATACTTTTAAACGTGGTTCCCTAAGTTCTGTGCCTTCAACAAGTAAGACCTGTCTTTTATATTCCCTATACAGACACTAAGTGAATACTTAATTTGAGTTCAAAAATCTTAAATACTATCTTGGTGAGTGAAATTAAGATGATGAGGTAAAAAGAAGAATGAAACGAAGAAAAAATAAACATCAATAGGAAGAAGTTCGAAAGTGAGGAAAAAGATCTTAAATATAAAATCATGAAAGATTATGATGTAATTAACTAGACAATTAACACTGTTCCAATGGATGTTGTGAAAGTTTGGTTTTAAACTCCTTGAACCCATTGGTTCATGATGTCACATGTTTAATGGAACCAGACGAAAAACATCCAAGCTGAGTTGATAGAGGTACAAGTAGGGACGATAAAATTAAAAGTTCTGAGAGATTGTGCAAACATATTGTTTTTTAAATAAATAAGTGCTTTAGTAGATCGTAGACTTAGATCCAAAACAGTGGTAAAATGTCGAGTCATATTGAACAAAATTTGCAACACTAACCGAGTCAAACTCTGCTGGGTTCCTGGACATAGCAATATAGAAGGGAATGACATAGCAGATGAACTAGCAAGGAAGGGGTCATTATCAAATGGAAACAGTAGTAGCCAATTAGACATGGGACTAGACATCCCAATCGGCGTAATTAAAATGAAAATGGACCTAATAACGAAAGAGCAAATCAATAAATCCTGGATTACCAGGAACGATTGCGTTATCTCTAGAAGTCTATGGCCTAGAATTAATGAAAAGGAAACTCAGTATATTCTATCACTGAGTAAAAAGAATATTAGAATCTTGATGGTGTTTTAACGGGTCACTATGCGCCAATGGCTCAATGGCCACCAGATTGGGTGTAGGTACTCGCACCCGACTGTTGTAGGAGCTGTCAGGATGTAGAAGAAATAGAAACGATTAAACACCTGCTCTGCGACTGTCCAAACCTCCAAACAAGCCGCCTCCGTTACTTGGGAAACAGGTTTGTTGGAGAACTAGACGATCTAGCGCAGGTCTCAATGGCAAATATGAGGAAATTCATAGGTAGCACAGAGGCTGGTTCGTAAATGAGCCAGTCTATCTGAATCATTAGTTTAGGAGCATCTCTGCTTTCTTTTTGTAAGGGGATCACAATGGACCAATAGGCCCCCGTGTACGCAACAGCCTCTGTGCTGTGCACACCCCTCCTAACTTAACCTTACCTAACCTAAGTGCTTTAGTATTAATTATTTTATGCAGGAAAATTATTTTTCTTGCATTTAAAAACAGATAATAGATCTACAGAATAGTAAAAAACTCCTGACTTGCCAGTTCCAATGTTTCTTTAATTATGCCACAGGTGCTTGGAACCAAGTCTTGGATTAAGTCTGTTTTATCTCTTCTCGTTATCCATGCTGTATGATTACGAGCCTGACAGTATATTTCCAAATTTCTGTTACAACAAAGTCATTTCCATATCATTTCTTGGGGATTTAATTGAATTAATGACTTCCGCAGTAAGCCCAGGGCATTTCTCACCATCCACTCACACAGCTTTTAGATATGCCTGGCACGTGTCTATGATATAACACACACTATTATGATTGTACAAAATTAAGCCTTTCATGGGCAGAGGACAGTGGGCAGTCCAAACCCTAAAATCATAATGTGGAGGTATAAGGCCATTCTAAGGCCGCGGCCACGCAGTAAGCGGCTGAGTGGAAAAAAAAATATAAAACATATGAAATCACATAGAAGCGGCCACGCTATGAGCGAGCGGCGAAACAAAATTCTGAGCGGCTAAGCGGCGCCGCTCAGCAACCAAACCTGTTTTAATTTTTAGTAATGTTCTGAGCGGCAAGAAGTAAAGATGGCCAAAGTAAACATTGAGTTGTTCATTTCGTGTGTGCAGTCTCGACCATCTTGGCATTTTAACTACTAATCGCTCAAAAGCAGTCGCTCAGTGCCTGGCCATACGTCGCTTAGAGCTGCCACTCAGCCGCTAGCCGCTCAGCCGCTTAGCCGCTCAGCCGCTTACTGCGTGGCCGAGGCCTTAGACCGATCATCATCCTCACATATGGTAGCCTGGTTTAGTGGAGCGCGATGGAAAAAGTATGTAATTATAAAACGCTTAATAAAGTTCAAAGACTAGCGTGCATAGGAATCACAGGGGCAACGAGGTCCACACTCTCTGTGGAAATGGAAACCATACTCAATCTAAGACCCTCAGATCTATTCGTTCAAGAAACTGCAGCTTACGGTGCTCTAAGACCAAGCCAGAACGATAGCTGGAAAGGAACTCCGTAGTTCATGCACAAATTTATCAACCAATTTACGGAGGGGTATATGTATGCCGAGACTACAAAACACCCGGTACAAATTTTGAAAAACCGTTTTCTGTATCCATCCCCACAAGAGCAGAATGGGAAGCTGGTTTACAACAATCAGATACACCGATGGTAGAAATTTACACCAAATATTGAAGATGGATAAGGGAGTAAGTGCGAGCTTCTTCTCAGAATTCCTCAATTTACCCAACTCTTATAGACTCCCTGATTATAGCAGTGTCTTCCAAGTGGAGGGTCTAGCAATGATTAAGGCTGCCGAACAGATCTCAATGTTGGCGATATCACGGGCTGATATCATCTTTTACATTGACAGCCAGGCAGCGATCAAAGTTATCTCTGCAACCAAAATAAATTCCAAACTGGTTTCATGCTGTCGCAAAGAGCTAAAGGTTCTTGCCACACAGCACAACATCTGACTTTGCTGGGTTCCTGGGCACTGTAGAATTCTAGAAAATGACAAAGCAGATGAACTGGCAAGGACTGGTTCATCGTTAGATCAAAGCCTAATGGACTCCGGTGTTAAATTTCTATCCTGTGCCATTAAACAGACAATTGGTAAGAAGATAGTGGAACTTACCAATGACAGATGGAACTCACTCACAACTTGTTCTATACAAAGAATTTATGGCCTAGCTACAATAAAAAAAACGCACGATATCATAAGCCTGAAAAAGAGATTACTGAAGCTTTTAAAAGGAATTATCACGGGACATAATCTCTTAGGGTACCATAAGAAGAAGATGAGACTAAGTTCTGAAGACTTATGCAGAGGTTGCGGTGACGTAGAAGTAGGAGGACACCCATCACTTCCTAGGTAAATGTCCGGCACTCTGCAATATAAGGAAAAAATGTTTGGGTAGCTATTTCTTCAATGATCTAACAGAGATCTCGAAGTCAACATGCAATAACATCTCAAATTTAATGAACTTCATCAACGCCTCTAAGTGGCTCAATGCTCCATAAGATTTCATAGGTTATGTTTTTAAAGAGATGGTCTTACCAAAGCTCTCTAATAGCAAATCTCATGACCATGCTCAGATAAATTTTAAGCAAAAAAAAAAAACAAATCTTCAAAACCTTTACAATTTTTTTGAAAAAAACACACTTTTGAAGAAATGTTTTTGGTTAATTCTCTAGTGTTTTTCAATATACTTAACTAATTGTTCGAATATACCAAATGTAAACCTTTATTAAACTTGTGAAAATGTATCTATTTTTCTATTAAATGTGTTGCTGATGTAAATAGATAATAGATTAAATAATGCCTTACAATTTTATTTTTTTTTTCTTGTTCAAAACAAAAACATTTCATCCAACTTTATATTTGCAAATAAATCTAACAAGGCCAAATAACGAAACTAAACAAAAAAAAAAACAAATACATCAATCAGTTGCCTAAAATATAGCAAAACCCATCAACTAAATCGAAACAACAAAGTTTATTTAGAAAAAAGCTTAAACCAATAAATCATATCTCATCCTGATGAATTACAATACGTTCATCTACCCGCTTTGTCACTTAACAAACTCAGATTAATCGATTACAAAAAAAAAATAGAAATCTATAGCAATAGTAGGTAGCTATGTCTATAGCTATAGCTACAAACCAAACACAAGAATAATAGGAACAGGAACAACCTATATACAGCTGCATAAACACACATTGTACATTGTATACACATACACCAGGCAGCAGGACCCACTCAATGTCATTTGGAAAATGTTTGATTTGTGGCAGTTGACATTCAACCCCAAACATACATCAAACTTTTGTTTCTCCATGCAGTAGTAGAAGCTTTTTGGTTTTGTGTTGAAACCATAGAAAATATAAGGCAGTAAAAAATAGAACCACTACACTCCTGGTCCCCTGCTCCTTCTATCCTTCCACCTACCGCATATCTATAGGTACTAGACTTACTCACGAGTGTGTGCAGGCACATCCTATATCCCATCACTCACTACCTCTCCGACACCAATACCAACTAACGGGTGATTTTTTAGCTGGTTTGGTTTTGGCAACACTGGTTTTGACAGCTGACGTGTGTTTAGAACCTTGTGTCACTGTCAAACAGCTTCAGTTTGGTTTGCAATTTAACCATGGATCGTCTTACTAATGAATAACGCTTGCAAATTATTGAATTTTACTATCAAAATTCGTGCTCGGTTCGAAATGTTTTTTATCGAAAAATTGTGTTCAGCGATGAGGCTCATTTTTGGTTGAATGGGTACGTAAATAAGCATAATTGCCGCATTTGGAGTGAAGATCAGCCAGAAGCATTGCAACAGCTACCAATGCATCCCGAAAAAGCCACTGTTTGGTGCGGTTTATGGGCCGGCGGCATTATTGGGCCATATTTCTTCAAAGATGATGCGAATCGCAGCGTTACTGTCAATGGTGAACGCTACCGAGCGATGATAACAAACTTTTTTTTGCCCGAAATGGAAGTTCTTGACTTGCATGATATGTGGTTTCAACAAGACGGTGCCACATGCCACACAGCACGCGAAACAATGGCGCAATTGCGAGGCGAGTTTGGTGAACAGTTAATTTCACGTTTCGGGCCGGTCAATTGGCCGCCTAGATCGTGCGATTTGACACCATTAGATTATTTTTTGTGGGGGTATGTCAAGGCTAATGTCTATAGGGACAAGCCCGCTTCGATTGACGCACTGGAAGCCAACATCCATGCATTCATTCGTGAGATACCGGCCGATATGTGTGAAGGAGTATGCCAAAATTGGACTCAGCGGATGGGCTACCTGAGACGCAGCCGCGGTCAACATTTGCATGAAATTATCTTCAAACATTAAATTGCAAGGTTCAAACTATCGATTCAAATAAATATTTCATTCATTTTTTCGAATTGTTTGTGTTTTTTTTTTTAAAGTTCTAAACTTCTTAAAAAATCACCCGTTATGTGAAAGATACAACAACTCATCCAAAAACTGTACCCCGACGCCCGACCATCAATCTATCTCTCTGGCTGAAACAATTTTTTTTGACACTTTGATGAATTATTTTTTTTTATTAGTAGGTACTCGCGTTCTAGCATACGAAGCAGTTTTTATTTTGTAAATTTTTTTAATATTTTTAAAACAACTTCTGTATGTTATGTATGTATGTATTTGGATACGCTATGTACAGTGCCCATTTGACAAAAATGTTGGCAAAATTTCGTCACTCCTTCTGGAGGCAGTTCTTAAAATTTATGGGAGCTTCGACTCGAGTGCCAAGCCACAGTAGTTTTAATTTGATTTTTTATTGAAATTTTCAGTTTGGACTGTTTATCTATTTAACGTCAAGAATAAAATTTATTGGTGCCCCCATGGAAATTTCAACTGTACACGTACAATCATAAGTATCTTTTTTTAGTTATATTAAAGCATTATTTAGCAATATTTTTAAAATTAAGCTTAGAAAAAACCACAATTATTGAATGTTATTACTGGTACCCAAAAAAATTGGCACACTTTAAAGTGGTACAAATAAGTTATTTTAGTTTTTAACGTTTCTTTCGACTAAAATTAATAACAGATGAATGCTGCAGTTATTGGAAGTGTTAAAAAAGGACATACGTTGGAAGTGCCAAAATAATTGAATCTACATAAGATGTTATAATTGGCATCAACCTGCCAATAATTAAATATTTTTCGGACCATTATTAGCATTATTAGCACCCATTTACATAATTAAAGATTTATTTTTTATTAAAATAGATTTAAAAACACTTTGTTTATTTTCTTCATCTTCGTGCTCGTAACCCCGGCTGGGGCACAGGGCGTCAACAAAACGTCTCCGTCTTTCACGGTCTGCTGCAAGGTATTTTAAATGTGGCCAGATCTTTCTCTGGGATTCTGCTTCTGCTAAGATAGTTGATTTCCATACGTCTATGAAGTTAGCAGGGCAAACTTCAGAGTGAAGTTAGCAGGTCACATGGTGTATTTTAGGAACAAACCATGCTAGGAACTAGCAATAAGGCTCCAAATTTGCAGTTTCTTGCATTTTGCAATTTTGCAAATTGAGGACTTCAAATTTTGAACAAAGCCTATTCTTGAAATGCAAAAAAATTGCAAATTTGGACCCTTACTGCAAGTTCCTAGCATGCTTGGTTCGTAAGATACACGATGTGACCTACTTGCTTCATATTGAAGTCAAATTTGGGAAATTTTTAAATTGAGGACTTCAAATTTTTAACATAGCTTATCGTTGAAATGCAAAAAAACTGCAGATTTGGAGCCGTATTAAAAGTTCCTAGCATATGCTTGGTTCCTGAGATACACCATGTGACCTGCTAACTTCACTGTGAAGTTAGCAGGTCACTAAATTACACCCTTATTTGGCGAACTGCGAAATCGGGAATAGAAATGCAAAAAAAATGCAAAAAAACTGCAAATACCTGTCAAGGTCCCATTTGCGTGGGTGAAAGTTGCTCTGCTAATTTTACAGACGTGGTTTCCATGTTGTTCTTGGTCTTCCACCCACCCACCGTGCACTCAGGATTCCATTCAAAGGACTGCTTTGCAATTTCATCGTTTGGTTTCTTCAGTGTGTGACCAATCCAAAGCCATTTACGCTTTCTTATGGCGACGTTCAGCCGCTTTTGACTTGTCCTGCACCACAATATTCCTCGTTTGATATTATTTGTGGTCAGCGAATCTTTAGCATGGTGGCGAAGACAGCGATTCACAAAAGCCTGCAATTTCCTCGAAATGTTAGATATGACTTTCCAGGTTTCACAAGCAACAACATGGATTTGACATTGGATTCGAAGAATCTCAACTTAGTGCGTAAGGAGAGCAGCATGAGCTTTATTTATTCTACTTTTAACGTCCGGATCCGTACCACCGTTTGCAGAAACAATACTACCAAGGTAGTTAAACTGTTCGACTTCTTCCACTGGCGTCTCTTGTAGAATAATACGCTGCTGTATGGAGTGGCCTGTGAGCATTGTTTTTGTATTTTTGCTGTTTATTATTAGACCGCCCGACTCTCCCTTCACTTGCAGTGTTTGGCACATCCCGTTCAGCCCACTGATGTTATTTGCCAGTAGAAATATGTCATCGGCATAGTCTAAATGACTGAGCTATTCAAACCATCTCCACTGAACGCCCTGTCGGTCGCTCCGTTGTACCAACACTTGTCATCAATACGTCGGTCGTCCAAGGCCAGCAGGAAGAGAATTGGCGATAGAATATCCCCTTGTCTCACAGCCTGTTGCACTCCTAAGGAGTCGGATAGCTGCCCATTGTGTAAAACAAAACACCATGCGTTGTTGTAGGACTCTTTAATAATGGAGTTCCTCCATAATTCATATACATTCTCGGTTAACTCGATCAAAGGCCTTCTCAAAATTCACGAAGGAGGACGATACGCAGGGTGTTGATATACTTGACACCCAATTGACCACTGCGGAAGCCAGCTTGATGCCTCTTGAGTGTAGGTGTGGACTCGCTTCTAGAATATTAGCCGTTCTGACAGGGTCAGCTTTTTAGAACTCGGCTGGTATACCGTCAAGTCCTGATGCTTTGTTGTTTTTGAGAAGATTTATCGAAGATTAAATTTCCAGTACTGTAGGGGGTTCGATGTCAATACCCCTATAAGATCTACACATCTCGTTAAGCTGGGGCACTTCAGCACTCTGCTCAACGGAATCCTCATTAAGCAAGTCACAAAAGTGATCCCTCAACTTGCGAAGCTGATCCTCGATTGATACCAAAAGTTTACCATCCACATCCACTACAGGATGATTGGTGTTGCTGTTTTTCGCGACAACTTCCTAGGATATTTGGTACAGTTCCCTCATATCTCTTCTTCTTGCAGGGTTTCCGCATTATTTGCGAGACCGTCTAAACTCAGCCTCTTGTCACGTCTCACACAGCGATAGACCATCTTATATGTGCAACCCGATTCTCTTTTCACAATTCAGCCTTTCGTTGAGCATATGCTTCGGTATTTATTTGCATCTTCAACGATTTTCGAAATTCGATTTTATCCCAAGTGTCCTGGGATATCCAAGAGTCTCTAACTCTCGTCTGCTTGGGTACAGTTTCGGATCCAACCTCCATTGAAAACACTTTTTATATATCACCCCACATCTCATTAATTGTAAAATGTTGAATTCCGTTTAATGACGAAGCTCTGTCGTTAAGGTTGGTGACATAGTTAGGACATACGTTAAAGCATTCGTATTAAACTTCGAACTCCTTGTTGCACCATAAAAATTGTCGTTGTACAGCTGCGGATCTTAGCTCGAGGCTCATGAGAACCAAATGGTGACCGCTTCCCATATCGACATTTCTATAATACTTCGAACATCGAACATTGACTTCCTCCATCGCTAGCGGAATCATGATATGGCAATTTGCAACAAATCGCCATTTTCATTCCGTGACCCAAAGCCATTTTCCCCCATCACGCGTACCAGATCGTTTGCTGTTTGATCCGACTTGGGCATTGAGATCTTCCATGACAATTATTATGTCGGGTTTCGGAACACCTCTGTTAACAGAGTTAAAAGTGGTTTTGTATTCCTTGGTCGCTTCATTTGTAGGGGAGTAGCACCGAATTATTGTGACGTTACGAATTTTTGAACAAAACCTTGCTGCCATTATACTTGCAGAAATGGGCGCCCAGGAAATAAAACTATGCTACGCTTCTTCGTTCAACATATCTCCAACACCATGCAGCCTTTGGTCACCATTTCTTTCATCCTCAGCAAGGAAACCGACAATTTTAAATTTGCTTACAACGCTAAGTTGCCAGTTCAAACGGCTTCGATATTTTGTCCCAAAGTCTGACAATTTCACTGTCAAATATAGCAGAGCGTTTGTGTACGATTGGCAAGTTATGCTATGCATTCGAAGCTCGAGGATTTGATCAGATAGGTATGTCATTACGATGATAGGGAAGACGAAAAAAGTGACTCGCACTGTCTGTCTGTTTCTCAGCTACAGCCCTAAAGGCAGGATCGATTTTCTTCAAATTTTCAGACAAAGTGATTTTTGGTAATTTCCTACTCAATTTTGGGTTTTTTTTTTTTTAATTAAAAGTAACAGTACCTACCGCTACCTAGCATACAATGTTTCTTAGAAATTATACAAAATCTTATTTATCTCAAAGATGGCTTCACATCTTTTCTTACAAAAAAAATCAATACATTACTTTTGGTCAAGGCTACCTTTGGTAGGGAAACCATTTTTCAAAAATGTTTAAATGGTAAATCCTAATAAGCCATTTTTATTTTCAATTTTTTTTTGAAAACGGTGTTTCTGACCTAAATTTTTGTCCATGCAGAAGCTCTCAAAAAGAATTTAAAGAAGTACAATCAAATATTATAATGTGTACCAAAATTCTCAAAAAAGTATGTTTTGTATTAAAAAAATTTTGGTTGAAAATTCAGTAACTCAAAAATGGCTCAGTCAATTTTTTCTAAGCTCAGTACTTAAAGATTTTTAACTCTTAAGAATAGGTACCTACTTAAAAAAAAATATCTTACCTTCCACACAAATGTTAAGGAAAATCTAATTTTTCTCGAAATTGAGTCCTAAGATTTTTATAATTAAACTTTTTCAATGCTTTAAAATTATATTGGCTCACGTACTTTAAAAAGGAGAATAGGACAAAACGGTCTACAAGACCAATAACGACGAGACATATGTCGTCGGAAAGGTATTTTTATGTACTACAATAGTTACTATGGGGGCTTACTTCAAATCACTGTGTGAAAAAAGTTATTCGCTAAATAGGATTGTGCTCTGGTGCATTTTAGTATGAATAAAATATATTTAGTATGGGGAAAATTTATGAAAACTGGTGTAACAAAAAACGACAATATATATGTCATTGGAAAGGTATTTCCATTACCTACAATATCTTTTATATTAGTTCAGTTCAAATTACTGTGTGAAAAAAGTTATTCGTAAACTAATGAAATATTGTGGTTCATTTTAGTGTGAAAAAAATATTTTTTTTTTAGTATGGGCAAAAAGTGTGATGGCAAGTTCAACCAATAACAACGGGACATATGTCGTTGGAAAGGAAATTTTATGTACTACAATAGTCAATACGGCAGCTTAACTCAAATCACTGTGTGAAAAAAGTTATTCGCTAATTGCTACTCATGCTCTATACATTTTATCTGGCTAAAATTCCCTAAAACAGCGAATAACTATTTCCACACAGTGATTTTAAATAAGTTGTTATGGTAACTATTATTGTTCATAAAAATACCTTTTCAACGACATGCATCTTATTAGTACTGGTAAGACCAGTTTGTATACATTTTGTCCACACTTAATGGTACCAAAACCAAACGTTGTTTAACGAATAACTTATTTCACACAGTGATTTGAAATGAGCCACCATAGCATAGGCGCCCGCAGGATTTTGTCCAGGGGGGGGCAGACACCAAACCAATTTTGATATATCAAATTTTCGAGAAAAAAAAATGGGTATTCAAAAAAAATTTTGTTTTAAAATTTTAATATGCAGTACAATTTGAGCTTTTTGGAAGTTTTTATAAATAATTTCATTAAAATCCTTCAGTCAATAAAGAAAAAATCCAAAGTAACGTTTTATGGGAGGCACTGTTAATAGTTATCCAGCGTAAAATTATTTTATATTTAATAGTAGACCGTACTTATTTAACCACACAGGCATCTTTTTGAAAGTTTTTGTATAAAAAGCAAGGTTCAACAATAAAATATCATTCGTTCACTCGTGAAAAAATCAAAAAGGAATGTTATTTTTGATTCGATTAAAACAAAATTCATTTTCACGATCGAACCAAAAATGCTAGGATGTGGATCTATAGATTATGGTTCGTTCCGAATTTATTATGCGAGAACTATTGAAGATCCATTCACGAAACTTTGGAATAAGAAATTAAAATGTAATTTTACAAAAGGAAAAAGGACAGTTTCAAAAAAAAGTTTCGAAATCCTTTGACCTTGATAGATTTCAATGAAATCGAATTGAGTGATTTTAATGAAATTGCCACAGGTCAGGGTGATGATGGTGCCATATTTTGAAAATATTCGTTTCTGTTAGCTATACTGTCAATTTTATTGAACTCAAGGAATAACGAAGTTGACATTTTTTTAAAGCACCCTGTTTTGAAAATATTTTTTTCTTTTTTAATTCTGTATAAGCCATCATCTGTGTCAATTTCATTGAAATCTTTCAAGGAATAACGAAGTTGCAAAATGTTGACACGTTTTTTAAACACACTGTTTTGAAAATATCCAAATTTCCCTAATGGCCTTTTCGATTGGCAATCCGGAAGACCGATTCGATAAGTGTGAACGATTTTGAAATCAAATCCGGAACAATTTTCTCTCCTTTTCAGAACAAGAACTGCCATTCTATCCCCATTCGAAACGGCCATAAAATCACATTTTTGTAAAAAATGGGAAAATTTCTAATTTTTAGAAGTTTTCTTAAAGCGTCGACATCGTAGCCATTCTTCAACAGACTTTGAAAATTCATGGCTTGACAGATGGGGGCCATTTTTTTATAGGGCAATTCCATGGTAACTCACGTTACATTTGGGAGAGTTTTACGTTCTCTTTTATTAAAATTTCAATACTTATATGAATATAAATTAAACAAAATTTAAACGTCATACATGGTAATGATTTCGACTGCTAGGAAAAAATAAAATTTTTGGGAAAAATAAATTACTTCTTAGTAAAAAGTACTAAAACATGTTGGTAACTCACGTTACCATATTCGGACACGGGTTTTGAAGCAGTACTATGCATATTTTCTAAAAATTAAACAAACCAATTAAACTTAACTGGTTTGTTGAATAAGATATAAGAACTTATCAGCCTGTTTATATCCGTACATAAATTTTCAATTATTGAAAATATGTTATATAAATTTAATAAAATACATGGTAACTCACGTTACAAAAAGTCGGTAACTCAGGTTATTTCAAGTTTTTAACTTAAAAATTTAGGGCTTTGCCTTTTATAATTTCATTTTATTTTCAGCCGTATGTTTGTTACGTGAAGGATATTTTGTATTTCTAATTTCAAAACTAGCGAACAATAGACAGGGAGCGAGATAATTTTTCCATTTTTCTATCTTCATGTCCACTTTTTCATGGAATTACCCTATAAATAGCTTCACAGCCGCAGTGAATGGATACTTGATGAAGAAGGATTTATTTTAAGGACCTTTTCAGATCCTTATTTAAATCCGTTCAGCCAATGACAAAATCCAAAACAACTTTGGACGTACTGTTTACAAATTGTTCAGCGTTAAATTATTTTCTATAAATATATAAAATCGACCTCCGGATAATAGACTGTATTATAATTTTTTGTATTTTAGTTTTTCAGATCAAAATTTGATAATTATTGATTCATTTGCTTTCAAACTCAATGGATTTATTATTTTGTATATATAAAACAGACACCCAAAGTGCATATAATTTTTTCCGATATTTTATTAGTTATTCTATACTATTCGAGACGATTCTAACAAATCAGATATCAATTAAATAGGTGAAGCCGTTCTTGAGTTTTAAATGGTGTAACTAATACTCGACTTTGTTTTATATACATATTAAAAAAATAAGAAAAAAATAAGATTTGAAAATTCAAAACAAAAATTTCGAGTTTAGCCCAGTCAAATAAGGAAATCAAATCGCATTTTTCGATGGACATTTTTTTTATGGAATCTGTTTGGGTACGCCTTCTTATCATAAAAACGGTTTTTTGGTATTTTTGAGGTTAGGGAAAAGCCGCTATCATAAAAAAGAGATTGGTTTTGTTTTTATGCAATAGCTCGCTTGCATTTCATTTTACAGCAAAACGTGCAATTTCACCTTTGTAGACAATTAAATTGTCTATAAAATTAGCTATCAATGACTTCTGTAGGTTTTTTAATCTTTCAGTTATAACGGGCCAATGTTCCCATAGGGCTGTGGTTTGGGGGTGGTATGACTCTTCTTGAGTTATCTCGGTTACTTTTGATTTTCTTGGATGATGCTCTCAGAATAATTTTTAATTCTTATAACGACCTACAAAATGAGCCTTTAATCGATATCATCAGCCACGAATAGTGTGAATTATTCAATTCTCACTTTATGAGTCAAGAAAAAAAAATAAGTATTTTTTTTTTCGAAAAAGTTTATTCGATGAATCGTACAAAAAAGATGTTACTTAAAATGTTGTCTATAGTAATGATATAAACTTAACATATCCATACGTGGAGTTACATCCGGGAAGGCAGGGTACCGTAGTTACTTGTTGTTAAAAAGTGAGTTATATATTTTCATTCCAAGTATTGCATGCGGTTTTTCGGTGTAACGAAAACAATTCAACTAGATTTCAAATTTATGGATTGGTTTGTATTAACAGAATAATTGAAAAAATGATAACAAGAGGTAAAGTTTGTTTAGCAATAAGTTTTCTCTGTGTTAGTGTTTGAAGAGGAGAGAGGATACATAACTAGTGAACTTTGGTAAAATAATTAAGGGGAGTATTTTGCGATTTTTGAAGGTCCTGGTATCATTTCATCAGCGTGTATATCAGCTTCAGATACCGTTTCTTCTGGTATTATTTCGTAGTGAGGAATCTGCAAGAGAAGGGTACTTTTATTTATCTTCGCAGTCATCTTCAGTAATTTCAATACATTTGTGGATGTTGCTGCACGTTTCACCGCTACAGTGTGCACAGAGGGGCAACACATCAAGCCCGCTTTGCAACATCCACAAGTCCCTCCACATTTTGATGCGCAGGAACAAAAAATAATCTTCATTATTTCGGGAGGAGCTAGTTTTTTTTGTAGGGGGTAGTGAAGAAAAATTATTTTTCGTTTTTGTAATGAACCTCTTACATTTTTTATAACGAAGTTGTCTTTCCTCCACTATAGAGTGCTTAAAAGAATTTTTCCCCTGCCACAATAATTTCTTCTGGGTCAACGAATTTTCGTTTGAAAATTTCCACTTCTGCAGCAAGGTTGCTGACACTTTTTTCCATAGTGGAAACGAATTTCATTTTACCCGCGAACACAGCCGGATAAAGCGTGTACAAATAAAATGTTGTCTGATACTATTCGGTCATATTTGATACTTTTTGTTGAGTACCATTTCTCTGGTGCGTGTGATTTTTTCGGTTTCCGAAGAAAGACATTCGCATGTTTCCCATGTTCCGTTAACAAAACAAGAATATCGGAAACGATTGTAACATAGTCATGCAGATAAGACTCCTTAATGTCACTACAGCAATAAGCAAATCAGCATCACCTTTGTGTAACCTGTGTCTAGCAGTTTATGCTTAAGGAGATGGATAAACTTATTTCTGTTCTGCTCATTGGCTAGGAATGGTTCTTGGGCTGTTGTTGGAACTGTAGCAGCATTAAAGTTCAGCATGCAATACCTTCGGTTTACACGTTGAGTGAGGATATATAACTCAGTTTTCAACGACAAGTAACGTCGGTGCCCAGACCTTCCCGGCTGCCCCATGACCTTCTATGTAGCATGTAACTCCACTATCTTTTTTGTACGATTCATCGGATAAACATTTTACGAAAAAAAAAAATATTAGACTTACATATTTTTTCTCACATAAAGTGAGAAGTTATGAATTGGATGATTCACATAATTCGTGGCTGATGATATTGATTAAAGGCTCATTTTATAGATCTTTATAACTTTATAAGAACTAAAAATTATTCTAAGAGCATCATCCAAAAAATTCTAAGGTAACCGAGATAACTCAGAAAAGTCATACCATCCCCAAAATACAACCGATAGAGGAACAATGGACCGTTATAACTGACAGATTAAACAACCTACAGAAGTCATTGATAGTTTATCTTATAGGAAATTTTATTCTCTACAAAGTTAAAGTTGGATGTTTTGCTGTGAAATGAAATGCGAGCGAGCTATTGCAAAAAAAATAAAACCAATCTCTTTTTAGGAAGGCGGCTCTTCCATAACCCCAAAAATCCCAAAAAACTCGTTTTTATGATGAGAAGGCGTACCCAAACACATTCCATACAAACAATTTTGTCCATCGAAAAATGCGATTTCATGCCCTTTTTTACTAATTTGACTGGGCTAATTCCGAATCAAACTTTTTCTTTTAAATAAGAAAATCTCCACTTTTTATTTGTGAACAAGAAGGTATTTGTTATAATTCAAAGTAAAAATTCTAGTTGCGTGGTAGTGCCAAGGGGGGGCAAACCATGAACTCAATAAAGAAGCTATAAAGAAAATATCCATATTTTCCAACAATATCGAAACTAAGGATATTTTCAGATACATTTAGTATGATCCAGAGCCAGGGGGGGGGCAAATCATGGAGAGAAGGCAAAGTTTTTGTTAAAATTCAAAGAATAAAATGAAAAATTCCTTAGTTGCGTGGTATTGTCCAGAGCCAGGGGGGGGCAACTGCCCCCCCTTGCCCCCCCCTCCGGGCGCCTATGCACCATAGTGACTATTGTAGCGCATAAAAATACCTTTCCAACGACATACGTCTCGTTGTTATTGGTTCCTAGACCACCTTCCATACATTTTTGCCGATTGTCCTTTACACTAATTAGCAACTATTAACAGTTCCTACTTCCAGTCGAGAATTTTATTTTATTTGGATACGGTGACTGCGATAATGGTGCATGGGTATAGTCTATTTCCACCTCCAGTTTAACACCAAAAACATTAATTTAAAAGTAGAAGGCACGTCTTCGCTTTTGTATCCGAAAATTATGAAATTATCAGGAAATTTCAGGAATGAAACCTTCTCTTAAACAATGACATCTGACAATTTCCAATGGGTTTTTCGGGCAATGTTATTAAATAAAATTGTTGGATAAGATTGTTGTAAGACATTTGTGAAAATTATTTCACAAAAAGCTCTGATAATATTGAGAAATCTTATACAATCACATGTACGAAACTTTAGTTTGTCGTGATTAAATAAGTGTGTGGCAGCCATGCTGTTTTGGTATGGTTTCTATCAAGTCTATTGTTTATTATTATTGTTCAGTCATTGATGCCAAATATTACCATGGCAAGTAACACAATAATTGAGCAACACTTCGCCCTCAAAATTCTACTAGAGAAGTCACGATATTAAAATCTCGAAAATTTTCCTCCCAAATAGACAGCCACCCGAAAGTAATTCTCGAGAATTTTATATCGAAAGTATTCTCAAAAAAAAAAGAAATTTTGACTCAAGGGATTAAAACTGTATATTTCAGGGAATAAAGGTAGGAACATTGAAGCTTTGCGGTCATCCGACCAGCCCGTTTTTATTTTTTTTAAGGTAGGTATATTATTACAGCTTAAAACACTTTTGCAATAAATTCATCACCTTTGCCATTTCTATTTAAATGACTTGCTTTTTCTAACACACACACAAATATCTTACTATGGCGACTGAAATGATAAAGTTCTGAAAAAGAAAAACGACCTGAAAAAAAAGAACATCCTTCGAATGTTTTATTTTATTTGTTTTTTTTTTTTTTGTTCCAGAAATTTTCCATATTATTTTAGTTTCTTGTTTTTTTTTCGGCTTTGGCTTTCCTTTTAATTTCTACAAGCAGATTTGCCCAAGCACTTTGCATAAAATCCACATTTTTCAATGTCATCAACGGGTCCAGTGTCCTTAGAACCGGAAAAATGTGAGGTAATAATATGGAAAGAGGGGATAAGAGAGAACAAAACAAAAATGACACCGACTTAGTCATAGAGAGCTTTAATGTATGGGCATCTGTCATAGAAAAAAAAAGGCGAGAGGTAACGATAACGATTTTATATCGATGAGAATATTAAATTTATTCACTTGGATTGTAAAAAAATTACAACAAAAAAATAAATAAAATAATAATGATTGTCTCAGCCTGATGGCAACACATTCAGTATTAATAACTCGATTATTGATGATAAATTGGACAGACCAGGCGTCATAAGCAATTTATTATAAAGTGACACTGACAAGATTGTAACAAAGAAGAGGGGAAGAAACACAGAAGGAACAGCACCATTTTGTTTACCCTATATGAAACCATTATTTTAAAGCTTCAGACAAATTTGAAGCCCATAGGCGCTTCGACGTTGGATCAAATTTAAGCAAACAAAAATATATAAAGTATTGTATATCATGTAATAGTTTTTTTTTTCAATAAATAGAGGCCTTAAGTTTATGAACAAAACTTAGCTATTTTTAATAAAAAACTAATTAGAACTAGTCCTTTTGAAACTTTTATCTTGTGGGCTTATATTCCTTCGCCAAAAGTGGAATCAAAAAATATTTAATGAAAGCATTGCTTGAAAATACATTACCTAAAAGCTTTTCTAGAGAAAAAACTATCGGTTGTTCAAACCTCACGCTTGAAAGAACGCTTAGGGCCAGTCTTTCAGTGCACTGTAAGCTCTGAGATGAATCGGGGTTTGTTATTCCTGAAAATAAATTTACCTGGAGTTAACTCAGGAACAGTTTTTCAGTTGAAGAAAGGCCCTCAATTTGGTCAGTAAGTAAACGTGAGTTAACTCGGAGTTAAGAGACGGAAAAATACGATTCTTTAGCTAACGCAGGTTTAACCCCGAGACTATAGATAAATGTCAAGTTAACAAGGAACTTTGATGGAAAATTGGCCGTTTATTAGTTGTGACAGTTTCAACATGTCGTTCAATGTTTACTATGTTTTTTGTCGAAAATCAGTAAAAAATTCTAATACCAGATGGCTCATGACTTAATAATTAGTCTTATTAAAAGTTTATTTTTTAATCCAAAAAACTACAATATACTATACCCACACTTTTTGGAAAATATTTGTTATCTCAAATGCATATCTCTTGAACCAACACTGAACTCGATTGTGGGTTGATTTTATTCTAATACACACAATGATGACGTAGTCAAGAACTGAAAGCGTTTTCAAAAATACAGGATTGACAGTTTTTAAAGCAAGAAAACAATGCCTACAAGAAAATATGAAACTAATTTTCAAAAACATTTTCCTTTTCCTGATTCTTGAGAATTATTAATTATATCGACACCACGTTGATTTTATTCTGCCACACATAGGCCAGGAAAAATGGGTTCCGAGGTTGAAAAAATTAATTCATGAAATATTAAAATTGGAATCGACGCAGAATTGCAACCTCTATAACATATCCAAAGTCCCCCAAAATCTCCGCATTGGCTTTTTGTGCAGATGCATTTGAAGAGGTGCAGACGGGGAAAATTTGGAGGTCTATCAAACTAAAATATTTGTTTGGGTAAAACCTAATCATATGATACATGCTTTAAGGGTAGTTTTTATCGTTGAATCTAATGAAACCAAATTAAAAATGATACAACCACCCAAAAAGAAGTAAAAGTCCATTTTGTGTAATGATGACTTTTTTTTTAGGTACAACAGGTAAAATATTACCGAAAACCCTTTGAAAATAACGGTATGTCAATGAAACTTGGAATGAATGTTTCATTTGTCATAGGAACTAAGAATCAAGAGAGTCCCTAAAAATATCCATGGTGAAAGGGTGTTTTTTTAAGGGGGAGGAAGTGTAGATTGTTTACCATAACACCCACGAAAAACTTTTACACTCATGAAACTCGCCAAAAATATTAAATTTGTCATGGCAACCAAGAATCAGTATAGTCCTCATAAATATATTTGTCCTGGGGGATTTTTTTATTGAAGAGAGGGAAAATCTGGGAAGAATTTGGAAGATTTGAGCCAAAATTCCGATTTGGTGTAATTGAGGTATATACACGAAGTATATGGTAGATGATTTAAGGTTATTTTTTAACGCTGAATCTAATAAAAGCAAAACGAAAATGAAACAAGCACCCTTAACAAATTTATGGTCCTTTTCAAGCGAAAACCAATTTTTGAAATCGTATTTTCCGTAGAACAGGTCAAAATGTAACCGCCACAAAAAAACAAACTCGTCTGCTTGAGTAGGATGACGATGGAAAAATCTCGGTGCTCTGTCAAAGAACACCACTAGGGTTGGCCACGATACCAAACCAAACGATACTTTTGTAAGTATTGTCTCGGTATCGTTAAAATCAAAAATTTTCAGTATCGTCTCGGTATCGCTCTCGGTCTCGTATAAGTCAGTATCGTATCGGTCTCGTACTTTTACAACAAGGTCTCGCCTCGGTGTCGGTATCAGTCTTGTCTGGTTTTGGTCTGGTATCAGTTGAAAAAAAAAGAACGACTTGGTTACAATCCAAGGTCTTGTAGTTTAAAATTCTTGGTATTTTTAAGATTTAATAAAAAATTCACTATTAGAAAATATGCATAATGAATGGAAGACATTTATTTTTTAGCTTAATTTTTTGTATGACTTTCACAATGTCTAAGTAGAGTCCCGAATATGATCCCATACAATAATATTGACGTAGGGCCATAAGTCAACAGGAAAACAATTCACAAACTGTTCTATGGCCCATTTAAATGGGTTGTTAATCCCAAAAGTATTATTTTTTTGTTGATTTGATTACCTTAAAACGTATACAAAATGTTAGATAACTAATCAGAAGTAAGCTCAGATATTGTATACTAAGCGTTAGCCGTTTAAAAAGTTTGATCCATATCAATTAAGCAATTAATGAACAAATAAAAAAAAAAAAACGTTCTATTGGTGGTACTCTTTAATAAAAATTGGGTTAGGTAAAATGCTTAGGTTGGAACCCACAAGCGTGGCTCGTGAGTGGCTTTTACTAAAGTTACTTCATCCAGGTAAAAGTCTTGAAAATTTATCCGAAAATCAGTTTTCAATAAAATCATTTTCTAGACTCTGAAAATTTAATCCAAATCGTTAGAGCCGTTTCCAGGATTGTTTACATGTAATAATAAAAATCCATTTTTTCTGCCGATACCAAAAAATACTACCGAGAGTGTCGGCATATTTTGGGTCCCAAAAGTACGGTATAGGTTCGGTATCATCTTGGTATCATTTGGGTTTCTGATAACGATACCAAATCGTCCCCTGATTGCAAGAACTAGGTAACTCAATTTTCTATTTTTATAATATATCGGCAAAAACGGTATTATATTGTACAGTTTTTAAAGATTTTTTGTGCAATCCTTTTATACCATTGACAAATATAGGATATTTGTGAAGTCCTCCAGTATCTAGACTTCTATAAAGGTTGCTATCTCCAAAATTTATAAAATTGAGTTACCTAGTTCTTGCAATCAAACGTGGACTCTGACCACTTTCTTGTTGTGTCAAAGTTCAGAGCCCGACTCACAGTGCGTCGACTTGTGGACAAAAATAAAAAAATAAAAATGCAATTTCTTTGTTTTAAGCTCTAAACCTGTTCTGGAACATCTTGGAGTACTTAAATTTGTTTTTGTTTTGTTTTTTGTTTTTCTCTTCTTAGGGGATTAGCGGGACTTTCGTTAGAAATTGAGGTAATTTAAGCTGCAGTGTAATTAAAGGTTGAAATTTTGTGCAAACAAGTTTAGCTCGTGTGAGAAAAATATTTTGCTTTTATAATTTTTCTTATTTAAATGTTGAAAATGGATACATTGAGTACTGGTATGAGTTGTTGTTTTATTTTTTTTCTTGTTTATGTGAATTTTGGTGATTTTTTGAAAAAATGCTCTTTTTTAAGGCTTATAAATTGTAGAAACCTAAGCTTTAAGAAAAATGTTAGCAAATGGCAGCAAAATCTTTTATGCCATTATGTTCTGTTGTTATTGTGCTCTAAGAAAATGTTAATTTTTCTTGCTACTTCTTGCTAACCTTTAAAATATTTGACTTTTTGTAGGACAAGGTCAAACCATTAAAAATGAAAAAAATTTCGAAAAATGGATTTCTTTCGATAAAAACTCTAAAATAGAAGGTGTTATTCAATTTGTATTAAATGAATTGAAAATAAAAAATTGTCCTGGTACAACTAAGAGTGAGTTGGCGGAAAAAATGAGACTTTTTGACAGTTTGGAACGTAAGTGGAAAGCGTGTACACGAAACCACGCTCTTTTTGCGAGACGCCACAGGGTCCCCTTTTATTCTTCAAAAAAGCATTCTCAATTTTCTAGAAAATGCAATATCTTGTGAAAAACTAAGTACTAGCCGTGAAAGATCGCTAAAAGCATTTTCTGATTAATCTCAGAAAACCAAAAAACGTAGAGTTTGTGAGCTTTTAGAATCTAACTCTACTGAAGAGCTAAATTCTACCATTGAAGATTTTTAAAATAGAACTCCGATTTTTGATTTTTTAAATTAGAATTGTTCATTTTTGTGCACAAATTTCTATTTTTAGGTCTTATTTATTTGTGTTGTCAGAATTTATCTAAAAAATATTATTTTAAAATCATGTATTTGTGAAGTATTTGAAGAATGAATGATAGAAGACAATTTACTACTTTATAGTGTAAAATAAAAAATGGAAAATCATTTAAAAAATGATATTTTTTTTTTCATTAATTTTGAGCTTTCAAAAATTATTAACTATATAATAAAAGAATCTGTTTTAAGCTTTCAAAAAGATATAGCACAATATTGTAAGTATTTCCGTTGTTTTGAAATAGCTGTATTTCTATTTTCAGTCAATGTTTAGGGAATTTGTCCCCCCTTATAGAAAGGAAGGGGAAATACACCTCCCCTTCTAAGGAATTTATTTCTTAGGATATGTCCAAAAATGCTTTCATAAAGTATTGGCCTCTAACTTGGAAATATTCTATGTACTTCTTACCTTTGAAGAAACAGTCTTTCTCATATAAAAATAAACACTGAATCAAAAAAAAATAAATAAGGACATTTTAACACAACCAGCTTCTGTACACTACAACTTGCTCTCATGACGTCACTGAAATGACCATGAATCAATATATACGTACTTTTCCGATTCCGGTTATTTCTGGTTTAATTGATCAAAAACCATAGATGTTGTAAGACGATAACATTATTTTTCAATTTCTTGAATTTTTACTCCCCGTATCTTTCTTAACCTTGCTCCTACCGAATATATGAAGAAGATCTTTTTTGTAGGAAATTTATTATTCTTTCATTTTGTAGTGTACACTTTTCCACTCAAACGCTTAGTTTTCAAAATATTCCCGAAAAATTACAAAAGGGGACCTTTAAGCCCCCCTCCTGGCTATAGCTCGCGGCCTGGGCTGGGGACTTTTAGTATGTTGTACCTGGGGGTCACCCCTACCACATTTAATAATAACCCAGAGAGCATGATTTATTGCATTTATTTTTCCTTCTCTAAATTTTATTCAAATCGTGCTAACCATTCTTAAGATATAAACCATTTTCAAAAGTGGGCGTGGCAGGGGGCGTGAAAATTTCATTAGATTTTAGAAAAATTCTTTTTTATTACATTTACAACAAATTTTGTTTGCAAAGTCAACTTAGTTTTGGAAAATTGATTTTTGTCCACCATCTCCATACAATCGACGCACTGTGCGACTGTCCAACGAAAAGAAAACGAAGACCGCCCAAAGAAAGAAGTTCAACATCGCATGCCTTAGCACATCTGAGAAAGCCAGAGACTACAGTGAGCAATTGACCGGGAAACTCTCTGCCGTAAACCCAGCCACAAGCGTCAACAACCAGTGGAACCAGTATCGCGACATTATTAAGGAGGCAGCCGAGACCACCATAGGCTATCAACCACCCAGAAAAAAGAATCCGTGGTATGATGATGAATGCGCGGTATTGAAGCAGGAGACGGAAAATGCACGAATGCAAATGCTGCGACGGAAAACAAGAGCAGCAAGAGAGGAGTACCGTGAAAAGAGAAGGAAAGAGAAAAAAACACTGCGTAGAAAGAAAAGAGCATCCGCAGCCTCTCAGCTCAAGTCGAAGAGTCCAGCACCGCCACCAACACCCGCCAGTTCTACAAAACAGCCAAGCAACTGGCATCTGGTTATAGGACTGGCACGCAAGCTCTTCGAAACAGCGAAGGGAACCTAGTCACCGAAGCACAGGGAATTGTAGACGTGCTTAAGCAGCATTTCCAGCAGCTGCTTAATGGGCATTATGTAGAGGAGGCGACAGGGGAACAAAGAAGCATTAGACCAGTCAATGAAGATCCAGTCCCAGCACCCAGTACTGAAGAGGTTAAGAAAGCCATCCACAAGCTTAAGAACAACATATCCGCCGGCTCGGATGGCCTACCAGCGGAACTCTTCAAGTATGGAGGAGATGTTCTGGTAGGGTACATGCACCAGCTCATCAACCAAGTTTGGGAGGAGGAAAGTATGCCCGACGACTGGTCGAATAGCTATATGCCCAATCTACAAAAAAGGCGATCCTATGTCCTGCAAGAACTACAGAGGCATATCCCTGCTTAATGTTGCCTACAAGATCCTATCCAACGTACTATGTGAGCGTCTAAGACCTTTCTGCAACACTATGATCGGCACGTACCAGTGTGGCTTCAGGCCAGGCAGATCAACGATAGACCAAATCTTCACATTGAGGCAAATCCTGGAAAAGACCAACGAATTTCAAGTCGAGACCCACCACCCATTCATCGACTTCAAAGCCGCATATGATAGCATAAGTCGCCAAGAGCTTCTATTGGCGATGTCGGAACTCGGGATCCCGAAAAAACTGATCCAGCTATGCCGCATGACGTTACAAAATACGCGGTGCAACGTGCAAATGGGTAACAGCTCATCCGAGTTATTCCAGACGTGTACAGGGTTCAGACAAGGAGATGCGCTATCATGTGATTTATTCAACCAAGTCCTGGAGCAGATAGTGCGCAAGAGTGGTGTTAACATGGAAGGCACTATCTTCAACAGGTCTTCTCAGCTGCTTGGCTATGCGGACGACATCGACATCATCGGCCGCTTCAAGAGAGCTGTACTTGAAGCATTCACAGCTATTGATGAACAGGCGAAACGCGTTGGTCTTGAAGTGAATGAGGACAAAACAAAGTATATGCTATCAACAAACAAAGCCTCATCAGTCCATCGCCTAGGACAAAACGTCACTGTTGGTAGCAGTAATTTCAAGGTAGTCAAGGAGTTCACCTACCTCGGAACAAACATCAATTCCACGAACGACACCTTGGTGGAAATCCGACGAAGAATTACCCTAGCGAACCGCTGCTACTTCGCTTTGGCCAAACAAATGGATTCAAAACTCCTTTCCCGAAAGACAAAGTGCACGCTATACAAAACGCTAATTTTACCAGTTCTACTCTACGGCGCCGAGTGCTGGACGATAAGTAAAAAAGGGGAATTGATACTGGGCACTTTCGAGAGAAAAATTCTTCGGCGGATATTTGGTCCTATATGCGAAGAGGGCGATTGGAGGAGAAGATTCAATCGTGAACTGTACGAGCTGTACCAAGATGTGGATGTGGTCCAAAGAGCTAAAACACGTCGACTACACTGGCTCGGCCACATCGAGCGAATGGACAAAAACGCTGCAGCCAAGAAAATCTTTGAATCCCAGCCCCCAGGTTCGAGACGACCAGGAAGACCGAACCTCCGCTATAGGGACCAGGCGGTCACAGACGCAAGAGCGCTTGGTCTCGACGACTGGAGGGAGCGTGCGAGGGACCGCAACCGATGGAAGACCGCAATATCTCAGGCAGAGACCCTTCATGGATCGGGAGCCGGATAAGTAAGTAAGTAAGTAAGTATATCTCCGGAATCGCTAATGCTAAAGAGTTGAAATTTGGTGAGCCTCCTGTGTTTGATCAGCTCAGCAAATACAGCGAATTTGAAGTTTCTGACTTTATTGGTACTGAAGTTAGAGGGGGGCTGGAAATAGCCTGAGTTTGTTCCTGTAAAAAGGGAGTAGTGCCGCGAACTTGGCTGGGAACTGCCGTGCCCTTTGATATTGTCATGCAGTACAAAAAGTGTTTTAAGAAAAATTATATTAGCGTGTTTCACTACAGTAATCTCGGCTCGAATATTTTTTGAACAAGCGTTATATTGGCTTTAGAATAATTTTATTCCACGCCTTTTTTCATAATTGATAATTTATAGGATCAAAACAAAAGTAAAAAATAATTTTTTAAAGCTAAAAAACAACAAGAAACTATGCTAAAACTTGTGGAAATTTTGTTTTTGTCTCGATTATCCTGAGAGCCAAAACATAATGATTTGACTTTGGGCTGATTTCATTTCACACCCAATGCCATTAATAATTATTGATAGGGTTTGCATAACAAGTAAAACAATTTTTTATTTTGATCCAAAAAACTTCAATACACTCTGCACCCAACACTTTTTGGAAAATGTTTTTGTCTCAAATGCATATCTCTTGACCAAACACTAATTTCGCTGGTGGGTTGATTTTATTCTTCACACAATGACGTAGTCAAAAACTGAAAGGGTTTTTAAAATACAGAGGATTGACACTTTTGAATCCAAAAAAACAATACCTGTAAGAATGTACTAAACAAATTTTCAAAAATATTTTTCAAATCCAAAATCTTGAGAACAATTAATGATATCGAATCCAGTTTAATTTCATTCTGCCACACAGTACCGTAGGTAATTAAAAATTGATGAAGTGTTTATGAAATTTAATTAACGGTTTTTATTAACAAAATAACTACAAACAATTTTAAAACAATGCCTTTGTCTCTAATATCTCGAAAGCAAACAATATTGGCTCTGCAGTTTGCACTTGATTGCATATTGTATTGTTACCTGATAAGCTCTAGAGTTGGTGATTTTTAATAAAAAAATAACATCGGGTCTCTATAGCTTCCAAAGACACCATTGGGAAGATAACAGTGTTTGTCACACCCAGCTTATTTTTTTTATTTTTTTTATCCGATAAAAGTATTTCATTTAACTTTTTGAAATAAGGAATATAATATTATAATATGATTTTTATTATTTTTGTGGATTATTTGTATATATAATATATATATATAATTAAACTAAAACCAAATGAAATAACATCTCTTTAAATATATTTTAAACTTTCTCTTAAAAGCACAATAAATTATGCATTCTGGTTTGGCAACATGACACGAAACAAAAAATTTAATAAATCGTTTTTCACTTGAAACGATATTCAAGTTTCAAGGTCTATAATTCTGTATGTTTTTGTAATAATTCAACTTAACTGCTTTATCTATTAAGTTTAATTATTTGCATATCCGAATTTGAATTTTGAAATTCCCAAATGGCTAAATTTTGTTTGCCTCTCACGTTATCTCTATGAATTGAGAGCATCCTACGCTATAGATGGGTACATTTATGAATGTATTTATATGAAATATAGAATTCTATGTGAAATCGTGCACCTCACGCTCACCCTTTAGATAGGATATATACACAGGAAAGAGAGACTTAATGTGGTTTCAAGATTTATGTTACAGCCCTTGCACTATATTTTGTTTTCATATAGTTAAATCTAAGCCTATACAGTAAGCCATATCAAGGCATACCTACCTACCTACCTTTTCTCTTGATAGATTCATAAATTGGATAGGAGCACAGCCTCGCATCGTACTGAATGGAAATGGAAAGAGAAAAGTCGTCAAATAATTTATTATTCCCCAATGTGTTGTAGAAATGTCAGTAAAAGTTGTTTTTGGCCAACCGCAAGGGGGCAGCATAATACCTCTCAGCCAAACAAAACAAAAATAGTTTATTATATTTTTGTCAATAATAATACTTATATACGCATTAATATAACAAAATTGACTGCATATGCACATTCACATACACACAGCATACATACATACAAATATTGTAGGGAGAAGTTTTAGGGTGCTGACACATTGCATGTTCAAAATTGTAAAACATTGACATAATCATCGAACCGACCAATTGACAATATCAGAATTTTATTTATGTAAATGATTTAGCGCTGTTCTGGGGTTAATGTGATATGGCTTTTTTGCTTCCTGTCTATACTCACTTGCGTATCCTTTATTATTATTGTTTTTTTTTTTTGAAGGCATGTTTCACACCAGAAAATATTCAAACACGAATCAGTGAATCGAAACAGGGGAATCGATAAATTGAGAGGTAAATTGCATGTTTGTTTATTTATTGGCACAGGAAGCCATGGAATAGAGTCGTTTTCTGTTCCTGGGATTGGGATACTCACTGACGCACGCACATTTGTCATGCTTGAATGGCATAGTTAGCTCACCTGAAATGAAAACAAAAATATGAGAATGAATTAGTCGAGAACAATAGAAATAACCAATTAATTATTTATAGGTAAATCAATAAAAAATGTTCCTTAGTATTTTTTGTGTTTTTTTAGTATTTTGTTCAAAAACTATATTCCTATCCTACTATGGCAGAGTGCAGATTATAAATAGAATTGAACTTTTTGAACATATTGTTATTTATTGTTGACCTAAAGAGAATTGATTTGGTTGAATTGGTTTGGCAAACAAAAAAAATTTTGTTGAATATAATTTTTAGAAACCTAATATTAGTCTTTAAATAAATATTTGGCATACAATTTAAACTCACTTAATAACAAAATAAAATTAAAGGGAAACCAAATTCTAACAATCTTTTCGAAACTAAAGATTTGAGTTTTGCAGATATCCTATCATACTAATATTATAAATGTGAAAGTGAGTTTGTTTGTTTGTTTGTGACGCTTTCACGCCTAAACTGCTGAATCAATTATGACGAATTTGGATTTAGAGATAGATGGGACTCTAGAAGCGTCAATAGGATACTTTTTTTTACCATATAAGACAAAAAAAGAAAAAAATATTTGATACCAAAACAGCTTAATATTATATAGGAATACAAATAAATCAATACAGTTTGAAAAAAAAATCAATCAATTTTGATATTTCGTTTAATAGATAGTTTGTTTTTTTATTATTTTTAGATTTTCTTATAAATACATATGTATGTACATATATAGACTTAAGGCTCCCCCCAAACCAACGCAAAAAATTCGACGGCGACGCGAAATCATTCACAATAATACAAGAGGCCTTTGTGATTAAACAGTGCATCAACAAAAAGTATGAATGCAACTTCGAGGATAATCGTGTTGGCGAAATTGGTTTTCACCCCTCTCTTGATAAGCTCTGCGGATCCCATATAACGGAATCTGAGATAATTTGAGTGTTTAATCTTCCCTGCCAGACTGTTTTAAAAAACCGTTTTTCACTTAGAATTTTGAATTTTTTAAACGGTCCGGTAGAGCGAACTATACACTAAAATGGTCTCAGATTCCGTGATCTGTGATCAGAGGGGCTTATCTATGGAGGGCCGAAAACCAATTTTGGCTACCACAATTACCCTCGAAGTTGCATTCATATTTTTTTTTAATGCACTGTTTAATCGCGAAGGCCCCACTTGTGAACTGCAAGACTTTAATTTTTTTAATAGCCTCAAATGAAGATTTCGACGCCTATACTTCTTTTATTGCTATCACTCACACCCAAAATTTGCTGTGTGCTCTCGATCTAATACTATTTGCTTCACAAACTTTGGTTCAAAGTAAACAGGAGGTCATCGCAAGCCATGGCAGTTAGTACCTTATTTGCTCGCTTAGAAGATTATAAAGAAATCCATTCATGCCGAGTTAAGGAGGCTGCCTTGAGAGCTGATGAGATACTTTCTCAAAGATAGCATGGGAAAATTCCCATGGCCAGATACATATATGTAGCATATTTGCGTCTTGCGTGTGCCCAGTGGCCAGAATTTGTATGTTTACGCCAAAAGGAGCAGCATCCTCACTATAGTGTAAGAGCCGGCAGAAAATTCTGTGGTTGAACGCTTAGCCAAAATATTGTTATGAGGGTTTGTAGGTTCACGCATCTTGATATCGAATGCAAAAGTCTGGCAGGACGCCCGTGCTCGGGACGAGGGGTTGAAAATAGCAATTTTCAAATTTTATGTCGGGGTACAACCACTTCAATTCATTTATTTAAAATGAGAAATTGTGCTCTGAAATTTTCCAAAGTCCACAAACTTTAATTTTATAATCTGAGTAGTGGAACTCAAGATATGACCCTCCAAAGTAAAGTTTATCGGCCTTATTTTTTATTTGATTTTTTAAATTTACAAATATTTATGGATATGGTCCTCAAATGGTTATATATCAAGTTCTTTTAATCAGATCGTTAAAATTATTCTCTATGGACATAGAGAAATGACAGAGGAAAATTGATTGATGTGGTTGTAACCCTGTTAAAAAAAATTGGAATAGAGCTACATATTTTCAACACCCTGTCCCCAACACAGGGGGTCGAAAAATCTTTCCAGACTTTTGAATTTAATATTAAGATGCATGCACCTACAGATTCTCAAACTCATATTTTGGTTAGTGTTCACCCAAAAAATTTGCCACCAGTTATTGGACTAATAGAGGGATATTCAGTTCGCAGCGAGGTAGAACCTATGACTCTGCAGTAAATATTTTTCATTTTGTAATAATTTTGTAATTATTTTATTGTATTTACCAAAAACCAGAAAAAAATATATTAATAATTTTGTCGTTAATGATTTTTGTATATTGGCAAAATAAACATTAGCGTGAGCGAAGCCGCGGGTAAAGGCTAGTTAAGGTATAAATTTAATATTTTCATCAATATTTTGTAAAGTTGAATATTTTGGATTTTAAAAAAATAAATTAAAAGATTAAAACCTGTCAAGCATCTACTAAACACTATTTTAGAACTTTAGTCCTATCAAGTAAAAGTTCTAGGTACTGGTACTTGAACTTGTTAATTCTTTTTAAGGCCATTTCATCAATTGTCACAAAGTCAAATCTGGTTGATCGTTGCCGTAGTGAGTTGAGATTGCTCGGTGAATCAAACTAAGTCACCCTTCGATTGGTCCCGGGACATAGTGACATTTATGGTAATGAAATGGCAGATGTACTGGCCAAAAATGGTTCATCGCTTGAACCGAGCCAATCTGTACCCTGGGTACATAAGCCACTGGAACAGGAAAAAAATAGAATTCATTAAAGCTTCCTCAAGGCCGCTAACGACAGATGGTCAGGAATTGACACGTGTCGGGTTTCGAGGAATCTCTGGCCAGATATTTCCAAAGAAAAAACAAGGTAATTACTTAAGCTAAGCAGACCTCAACTGTCTCTCTTGGTTGGAATCCTAACGGGTCACAACTCAATGGGAACCCATCATGACCAGAATGGGCATCAGCTCATCTGATCTTTGTAGAGGGTGTCAGGACGAAGAGGTAGAGGAGGGCTCATCCCACTTCCTCTGTGAATGCCCCAGCCTAGCCAGAACTAGAAAATCAGCCCTCGGAGAATATTTTTTCGATGGACTGGGCGACGTCTCATTTTTGCCACCTAAAAGCATCCTAAAATTCATTCAGAATTCAGGATGGTTCAGGGAGGCACCCCCTTCCTATAACTCTCACTAACTCCCTCCCCTTACCCTTCATTTACCTACATCTTACATATCCTGGGGAGCGCAATGGATCCATTGAGATCCGCGTGAGGTGATGTGGGCCACCACATCACCACCTCTTCTAACCTAACCTAACCTAATTCTTTTTAGGCTTTATTGAGTAATGTTTGCTTCAACTATTAAGTTATTTTAATATAAATTTCATTACAAAAAAGTATTTTTTGAACAAAAGACCAGAAACTGTACCTAAGTCCAAAAGCTAGCATTGAATAAGGTTACCCATTTTCTGATCCAAAATTGTGCAAATGGCTTGCTTTAAGGAACTGTTCAAGTACTTGGAAGTACAAAACTGGGCCCTATTTCATTAAAAAAATGACGGGTGACAGTTCTACAAATTTGTTGCACTTGTCTGACAATTTGTTGGTTCATAAAATATTAACATGTGACATAATTGTCATTCAAATACAACGACAAATTTGTCATGACAATTTTTGTCATTGTCAGATTTATAAAAATTGTAACTGTAGTTGGTTACAAATTTTTCGTGACAATTTTGTTATTGCAAGATTAAGAAAAACTCGTCATATAGCTATCACAATCTTTTAACAGTTGTATTAATGATAAATCTAGGTGGTAAGGCCCAAGTTCACATAAAAAACAATATAATGTACATTGTACATACTCGTACACACATATAAAATAGTATTGTAATATTTATTTATAAAAATAATAAAATAAGTTTTACAAAATTCAGCTTAACATTGAGCCATTAAAAATAGGAAAACAAATTGATGAAAATAGCAAAACATGCTAAATGTTTTTCCAAGTTAGGCAAGCCAACAAATAATTTCAAATAATTTTTTTTTCGGAATTTCAAACTTTTCCGTCTGTATATTCTTTTGAGCACGCAAAAATTTTTTTTAAATCAAAAAAATTAGAGTTCAAATTCAGAATGTATGCACATGCGGGTAAAAGGCTCATGCATTCCATAATTGGTACGGTGTTGAGATATATGCATTAGTTCTAGACTACAAGTGTTGTGACCTCCACCACGGTAGTTAAGGCTAGTACAAGATAATAAATCAGGTGCATCAATAACGCCCGTTAAAAGTTGACGAATAAATACAATATCATTATTAATTCTCCTTTGTGCTAAAGTTTGAATCTGAAGAAGCTTAATCCGGTGTTCGTAAGGAGGAAGATTATAAGGATCGGACCACGGTAGTCCTTTCAAGGCGAAACGTATAAAATTACGCTGCACTGCTTCTAGTCTATTCTTATGGACATCGTAAAAAGGAGTCCATACCTGTGATGCGTATTCAAGATGAGGGCGAACAAGACTGTTGTAGAGAGCCAGGGTAACTTAAGGATCTAGAAATTCCTTAGACCAACGTTTAACAAACCCTAACATAGAGTTTGCCTTGTTGACTATTAAATTGATATGCTTCGTAAAATCAAGATTAAAAGTAAAATGAACCCCTAGGTCTTTGAAACTATCAACACGACGCAATGTGTGCTGCGATATTTCATAATCAAATGAACTAGGAACTTTTTTTTAGAAAAAATGATCGCCTGACATTTAATAGGGTTGAGATTTAAAACCGTTTTTACTACACCAAATAACAAAGCTGTTAAAATCTTCTTGCAAAAGTAAACGATCACTCACAGATTTGACGCTTTTGAAAATTTTCATATCATCCGCAAAAATTAGAATTTCACTATAACGTATATAGAGGGATACGTCGTTGATAGCTAAGATAAAAAGAAGTGGGCCCAAATGACTACCCTGGGGAACTCCAGATTTGGCAAAGAAAGGGTTGGAGACAGAGCTCCTAAGGTTCGATTATTTTTTAGCTTATTATCGATACGAAATTTTCTTTGAAGCGATTCATCATTTTCACTTGAAAAATATTATCAAGCTATAAAAATTGTACCTTTCACTTCATTATCAACACATGACCGAAAATATGGCACCTACTATGACTTGCGATTCGCTGAGTAGAAATGTGACTATGTGGAATTACTGTTTGCGACTCGCCAGAGTTAAATTCGCCTAAAATGACTAAAATTTGAAAATTTGAGTGTCTCTCAGTACCTTTAGTGGACGTTCGCCTCTATCGTCGATTTCGAGCTGCAATTCTTGAAACAAAATCGGAATTTTTATTTTGAAAAGACGACCGTTTGAGTTGAGTCAAACGTTCGACTCGGGAATCGCAAGTCATAATAGGGGAAAGGGGCATAAATTGCCTGTCACAATTGTCAATCGAATACTGACAAATATGGCAATTATATATTTTCTCTGTCTTATAAGAAAGTTGTCACTTAAAATTTGTCAGACAATTCATGGCAATTATCAAACAATTAATTCGTGACAATCCATTGTCATGAGAAGGTATTTTATGAACCAAAAACTTGACAATTGTCGCATATATTCTGAAAAATATATAAGATTATCGAATTGTTTTTGGAACAGAAATTTGAAAATTGTCAATTTTTAATTTTACATATTGTCAACTGTACTTATCCGGCTCCCGATCCATGAAGGGTCTCTGTCTGAGATAATGCGGTCTTCCATCGGTTGCGGTCCCTCGCACGCTCCCTCCAGTCGTCGAGACCCATCAAACGCTCTTGCGTCTGTGACCGCCTGGTCCCTATAGCGGAGGTTTGGTCTTCCTGGTCGTCTTGAACCTGCGGGCTGGGATTCGAAGATTTTCTTGGCTGCAGCGTTGTTGTCCTTTCACTCGATGTGGCCGAGCCAGTGTAGTCGACGTATTTTGGCTCTATGGACTACATCCACATCTTGGTACAGCTCGTACAGTTCACGATTGAATTTTCTCCTCCAATCGCCCTCTTCGCATATAGGACCAAATATCTGCCGAAGAATTTTTCTATCGAAAGTGCCCAGTATCAATACCCATTTTTTACTTGCGATATAGGTACTATAGGGCAAGTTTTGGATTCGTGCAAAAAAAAAATTTCGAGATAACAATCAAACATGACATTACGATGATAGAGAACACGAAAAAAGTGGGTGGCACAATTCTGTCTGTCTGTCTGTCTGTCTGTCTGTCTGTCTGTCCGTACCTCAACCTACAGCCTAAACCACTGAAGCGATTTTCTTCAAATTTTGAACTTAAGGTTTTTTTGTAACTCTCCAGAGGGGAAATTGAAATTTTTTTTTTAGCTCAAAAAATAACGGTACTTGCCATACAACCGTTAAGGAAAAGCTTATTTATCTCAGGAACGGCTCCAACGATTTTGATAAAAAAAAAATCAGTGTATTATTGTAGATATGATTTTCCTTTAAATTAGAAAAAAAGTTACCAAAAATATTTATTAACGGTACCTGCCATATAACGGTTTTTTTGATTTTGATTTTCTCATTAACCGCTCATCCGATTTCAATGATATTTTTTGCACTTAAGCTTTGTTATAATATAAATTATACTGCATACCAAAATTTTTGAAAAAATAAATTTTGGATTTTTAAAAAACATTCAAAATTTTTTTTTGAAAATTCAATATTTCAAAAACGGGTTGATGAATTGTTTTGAAATTTCAGTTTTTAATGTATATTAATATATACTAAAAATTGGCATACCAAATTTTTTTTTGAAAAATGTTACAAAAATTTTATATATAAAAAATTAATTTTTAAGAAAACGGCTCCAACGATTTTAAATTTTTTTTTTGCATATATTCATATTTTTTCAAGTAATCAAATGGCATACTTTTTTTTTAGCTCTAAGTTATTTATCATGCTGTTTATACAATTAAAAGAACGATTTAAATGCTTTTTATACTTTTTCTGTAATTACTTGAATATTTTTTAAAGTTCTTAAGCCCCACGCAACTTGAACATAAGAGCAAGTACGTGCGATCCAGTCGTGCATTTTATTACTTATCGTCCAGCACTCGGAGCCGCAGAGTAGAACTGGTTAAATTAGCGTTTTGTATAGCGTGCACATTGTTTTTCGGGAAAGGAGTTTTGAACCCATTTGTTTGGCCAAACCGAAGTAGCAGCGGTTCGCTAGGGTAATTCTTCGGCGGATTTCCACTAAGGTGTCGTTCGTGGAATTGATGTTTGTTCCGAGGTAGGTGAACTCCTTGACCACCTCGAAATTACTGCTACCAACAGTGACGTTTTGTCCTAGGCGATGGACAGATGAAGCTTTGTTTGTTGATAAAATTTGCTTTGTTTCGTCCTCATTTACTTCAAGACCAACGTGTTTTGCCATCAATAGCTGTGAATGCTTCAAGTACAGCTCTCTTGGAGCAGCCGGTGATGTCGATGTCGTCCGTATAGCCAAGCAGTTGAGAAGACCTGTTGAAGATAGTGCCTTCCATGCTAACACCACTCATGCGCACTATCTGCTCTAGGACTAGGTTGAAGAAATCTCCTTGTCTGAACCCTGTACACGTCTGGAATAACTGGGATGAGCTGTTACCCATTTGCACGTTGCACTGCGTATTTTGTAACGTCATGTGGCATAGCTGGATCAGTTTTTTCGGGATCCCGAGTTCCGACATCGCCAATAGAAGCTATCATATGCGACCTTGAAGTCGATGAATAGGTGGTGGGTCTCGACTTGAAATTCGTTGGTCTTTTCCAGGATTTGCCTCAATGTGAAGATTTGGTCTATCGTTGATCTGCCTGGCCTGAAGTCACTCTGGTACGTGCCGATCATAGTGTTGCAAAAAGATTTTAGACGCTTACATAGTACGTTGGCAGACAACAGATATTGTCATATGCCTTAATTATTCAATTGTTCTTTATTCTTAATGATAACAACTGTATAACTTTTATATTGAATACAAATCTATAAAATCTATATCTATATATAATCTAGTACGTTGGATACGATCTTGTAGGCAACACTAAGCAGGGATATGCCTCTGTAGTTCTTGCAGGACATAGGATAACCTTTTTGTAGATTGGGCATATGGAGCTATTTGACCAGTCATCGGGCATACTTTCCTCCTTCCACACTTTGTTGATGAGCTGGTACATGCACCCTACCAGGACATCTCCTCCATAATTGAAGAGTTCCGCAGGTAGGCCATCCGAGCTGACGGATTTGTTGTTCTTAAGCTTGTGGATGGCTTTCTTAACCTCTTCAGTACTGGGCGCTGGGACTGGATCTTCATTGACTGGTCTTATACTTCTTTGATCCTCATAATAGCCCTTAACATAATAGCCCTTAAGCATCTGCTGGAAATGCTGCTTAAACACGTCTACAATTCCCTGTGCTTCGGTGACTAGGTTCCCTTCGCTGTTTCGAAGAGCTTGCGTGCCAGTCCTATAACCAGATGCCAGTTGCTTGGCTGTTTTGTAGAACCGGTTGGTGTTGGTGGCGGTGCCAGACTCTTCGAGATACTTGAGCTGAGAGGCTGCGGATGCTCTTTTCTTTCTGCGCAGGGTTTTTTCTCTTTCCTTCTCTTTTCACGGTACTCCTATCTTGCTGCTCTTGTTTTTGCAGCATTTGCATTCGTGCATTTTCTGTCTCTTGCTTCTATACCGCGCATTCATCGTCATACCACGGGTTCTTTTTTCGTGGTGGTTGATAGCCTATGGTGGTCTCGGCTGTCTCCTTAATGATATCGCGATATTGGTTCCAGTGGTTGTTGACGCTTGTGGCTGGGTGTACGGCAGAGAGTTTCCCGGTCAATTGCTCACTGTAGTCTCTGGCTTTCTCAGATGTGCTGTGTTGAATTTCTTCCTTTGGGCGGTCTTCGTTTTCTTTTCGTTAGACAGTCGGGCTCTAAACTTTGTCATAACAAGGAAGTGGTCAGAGTCCACGTTTGCACCTCGGAAAGTTCGCACGTCCAAGATGTTCGATGCATACCTTGCGCCAACTAGCACTTGGTCGATTTGGTTGGCGATTCGACCGTCTGGAGATCGCCAGGTTGCTGTGTGTTTCCTTCGCCTGGGGAACCTAGTGCTACTTATCACCGTATTACGAGCTGCAGCAAATTCGATTAGTCAGAAGCCGTTATCTGTTGTCGTTTCGTGGAGGCTGCGCTTTCCAACTAATCTGCCAAAGATGTTTTCCTTTCCGACTTTAGCATTGAAGTCTCCGAGCACGACTTTGACATCGTACTGCGGACAGGCACAGCCTTTATAGGCTCCGTCCAGGAGGTTGTAAAGCTCCTCCTTGTTAGACTCCTCAGCTTCATCGGTAGGGGCGTGTGCACATATTAGGCTGATGTTTTGGAAGGTAGCTTTGATACGGATTACAGCCGGGCGATCGCTTATCGGCTTAAAATCGATGACTTTCGATCTGAGTCGATTTCCCACGACGAATCCGCATCCTAACATGTGCAGTCTTTGATGACAGCTGTAATAAATGTGGCAATATTTTCTTTTCGTTATACCTGATCCTATCCATCGTATTTCCTGGATCGCGGTAATATCTGCCTTGTACCGCGATGAGGACAGATTCAAGTTTTTGAGTAGCACCTGGGCGTATAGCATGTCCTTACATTACAGGTGCATACTCATTGGTCATAGTCAATTTTCGTTCCGGGTCTGATTGCCATTGAGGGAGGTCGTTATCCGAGGCTTCATGCGTCTCTCTCATAACAATTGGTTTTTTTACAGTGGTCGGGTCGTTAGCCCAACGCACCAACCTCCAATCTGTAGGGCCATGGGCTTAATGTTGCAATTCTTCCTTGATCAACATTCGCACTTACAAGTTTAGCAAGTCAAGGCATAAAGCCAAGACCAGTATCCGACAGCTACCAACGTGGAGGTATTGTGAGCACTTGATGTGTAGGAAAAGATAAATCTCGAGGCCCCCAGTTCATAGTAGGTATAATAAATAAAAGATACTTTCTTTACTTTACTTTAGATGGCGCGTACAGTCTAGGGTGGACTACGGCTTCAACCAACAAGCCCCTCCAGCCAGCTCGGTCCCTAGCTAGCTGCCTCCAGTTCAAGTTGGTTGAGGTCGTTCTCCACTTGTGTGCGCCACCTAAGGTGGGGTCTTCCTCTGCTGCGCAGACCATCAAGGGTAGATTCGAAGACTCGTCGGACTGGTGCGTCGGTGTCCATACGCTCCACGTGTCCCAGCCATCTTAGCCGCTGTATTTTCAGCTTTTTGACTAGGTCGACGTCGCTGTAAAGCCCGTAAAGCTCGTTGTTAAATCTTCTTCTCCATACTCCATCGATACATACTGGACCGAAGATCACCCGAAGAATTTTCCTTTCAAAGCACTTAAGCAGATTTTCATCCGTTTTTGACAGGGTCCATGCTTCTGCCCCATACAGCAGGACCGGGATAATAAGGGTCTTATATAAGGTCTCCTTGGTTCTTTGAGAGAGGGCTTTACTACTCAAAATGCCTTCTTAGCCCGAAGAAACAGCGGTTGGCAAGATTAATTCTTCGTTTGATTTCTGCACTGATGTCATTTTGCGATGTGATAGTGGAGCCCAGGTAGACAAAGTCCTTGACGACTTCGAAGTTGTACCTATCCAATTCAGCGTTGCCGCGAAGAAAAAAGAAGTGAGGGCCATTTCGAAATTTTTTGGGGGCCATTTGACAAAAGCTGGGGCCCCATATTTTACATATTATATCTTTTGATTCTTCATTCTGTTAGTTCATAACCCATTTTTACAAAGTTTTTGTCAAAGGTTTTATGGTGATAATCCTACCACTACCCCAACTCCCAAAAAAACACCCTTTAACCACAGATATTTGTATGCACTATTCTTATTATTGATTTTCATGACAAATGAACCATTGATGCCAAGTTTCATCGACGGATCATTATTTTCAACAGGTTTTCGGTAATATTTAACTTTTATACTGAAAATATAGTCATCCTTACATAAAAATGACAATAATTACTTTTTTCATGGAGGCCGTTTTGACTTAGTTTTGGGTCATTTGTTTCAGCATTTAAAACTACCTTAAAAACATATGTTATATGCTTTACCCTGCACCAAAGTTATTTTTTCTGTTTGATACACCACAGCTTACCCCTTCTCCCCCTCAAAAAAACGCCCTTCCATGTCAAATATTTTTATAGACTCTTTTGATTTTTCGTTCTCATGGTGCATGAAACGTTTTCACCAAGTTTTATGATGGTACTAATTTTTTTTATTCGAAAGAATTTTTGCACTATCTTACGTGTACTAGGTTAGGAAAACTGAAATAGTTCTGAAATTCTATTAACAGAGTTCAGTCTAAAATGTTCACTTTTTTTCTTCAAATAAAGTGGGCGAGGCGATGCGATGGTTTATATTTCCTTTTGTACAACTTCTAACTTCTGAAATTACAATTTGGGGGCCATTTCTAATAGGCCCGGGCCAAGGGCCAAAATATGAAACAGGGGGCCAAAAGGCCCGATCGGGCACTTTGTGGCAACGCTGCTATCCATCGTGACGTTTTGCCCGAGTCGACGATGTTGAGATTCCTTTCTCGATGATAGCATATACTTCGTCTTGTCCTCATTAACAGCCAAACCCATTTTCGCCGCCTCCGATTCAATACTTGCAAACGCGCCGGTAACAGCTCGCTTCGTTCTCCCTATGATGTCAATATCATCTGCATAAGCAAGTAGTTGAACGGACTTTTGAAAATTGTACCTCTGTTGTTGACCTGCGAGTTGCGTACAATTGCTTCAAGTACGATGTTAAACAGGTTGCATGATAACGCGTCGCCTTGCCTCAAACCTTTCTCGACATCAAAGGGTTCGGTGGTGTTTTTTTACCAACTTTGACGGAGCAGCGAGATTTCTCCATCGTCATCCTGCACAAGCGGACGAGTTTGGCAGGGATGCCGAGATGCGACATGGCTCTGTATAGTTCTTCTCTATCTACGCTATCATATGCGACTTTGAAATCGATAAAGAGGTGGTGTGTATCAATTTGAAACTCCTGGGTTTTTTCCAAAATCTGTCGTAGTGTGAACATTTGATCGACGGTTGACTTGCCGGGCCTAAAACCACACTGATAGGGGCCGATCAAATCGTTGACAAACGGTTTTAAGCGATCACATAGTACAGATGACAGGATTTGGTATGCGACGTTGAGGAGACTTATACCTCTGTAGTTGGTACAGGTCAGAGCATCTCCTTTCTTGTGGATGGGGCACACTATACCAAGGTTCCATTCATCGGGCATACTTTCATCCGACCAAATTTTTGAGATAAGTTGGTGTATACTCCCTACCAAGTCATCTCCTCCTGCTTTAAATAGCTCGGCTGGCAGGCCATCCGCACCAGCAGCCTTGCATGCTTTCAGCTTGGCTATCGCTAACCGCACTTCATTTAGGTCGGGTGGACGGAAATATTGACCATCATCGTCCAGGTTGAATGGAGTGTTCTGCCTTAAAGTGGAATTTTTGGCCATCTTCACCGTTTAGCAGTCTTGAGAAGTGCTGCTTCCAAATCCTCAGCACGGAATGTGTGTCTACCACCATATTCCCACTCTCATCACGACAGGCTTCCGTTCTCGCCTTGTAGCCCTGGGTAGATTGCCTCACCCTTCGGTAGAACTTTCGAACGTCCCCCCTGCCGTTACAGTCCCCAATAGATTCGACCGCCCGCTTCGCATGCTCTCTCTTTTTCCTCCTGAGAAGTCGGCGTTCCTCCCTTCGTTTTTAACCGTAGAGCTCCCGGGCTGCTCTCTCAGCAGCTCTGGTTTTAGTCTGCAGCATTAATTGGTAGGCCTCATTCTATGCTACATGCGCCAGCTTGCATTCTCATCGAACCAGGGGTTTCGTTGTGGTGGTCTAGTGAAACCCAGCACTTCAGTGGCCCCACTATTGATGGCATTTTGGCAGTGTTTCCATTGGTCCTCTGCAGATGATGTTGGTGGCGGGCTTGTTGAGAGATTAAGAGAAAGAGAAACGCGGTCTGCAAAAGTCCTGGCGACCTCTTGCGGTTTTAACTTCGCTACGTTAAATCTTTTCACAGCATCCGCTCGTTGTTGTGGCGTCATGGATATCCGCATTCGTACTTGAGCTGCCACCAAGTAGTGATCCGAGTCTATGTTGGCACCTCGGAACGTTCGGACATCAAGGATACTGGAAGCATGTCTTGCGTCTATCGCAATATGATCAATCTGGTTGACGGTTCGTTGATCCGGAGACCGCCAGGTCCCTTTGTGTATATTGAGGTGTGGGAATCGGGTGCTTGCTATGATGACATTTCGCCCCGCTGCACAGTCAATCAGCCTGAGTCCGTTACCGGAAGTGTTGTCGTGCAGGCTGTGTCCTCCGACTATCGAATCAAAGATGCCCTCCTTTTCGATCTTGGCGTTGAAGTCGCCAAGAATAATCTTGATGTCGTACTTGGGGCACCTATCATACGTTCTCTCAAGGAGATCGTAGAATTCCTCCTTGGTTGAGTCGTCCTTCTCTTCCGTTGGGGCATGGGCACAGATCAACGTCATGTTTTTGAATTTCGCCTTGATGCGGATTGTGGCCAGGCGCTCGCTTACATTTCTGAAGCCTAACACTTCTTGCCTAAGTCTTACCCTCACCACAAAACCACACCCAAAAAGTCGCTGACCCTGCTCCTTGCAGCACTCGCCGAAGTAGATGTCACACGAATTCATCCTTCGTATGCCCTCTCCATCCCATCGCACTTCCTGGATGGCTGTAATGTCAGCCCTTAGCGTATCCAGGCTCTCCACTAGTTGTTCGGCTGCACGTGGCCTGTTTAAGGTCCGGACATTCCACGTGCAGATCCGAAATTCATTGTCCTTGTTTCGTTTGCTGGGGTCGTCAACATTAAAATCATCCATATCCGAGGCTTGTGGTCGTTTCGGAACCAGTTTGTTTTTCTGTGGTAGGGAAGTTACCCCGACGCACAACCCCCAACCTGGAGGACCAGACCCTTAGTATAAATCCAAGGGTGAGGAGCCGGATACACTGCTCCTTATAGGCCTGAGCTACGAATATGTCGCAGTAGCCCGCCATATAAGGTTTTCACTAAGTAGTTCAACCTAACTGGAACTGTAGACGCCACCGTTGATTCCATCTGGAGAATTCTTTCGCTGCCGCCTGGATACAGGAGAAGTGCCTTAGTGGGAACACTCCTCCCCCCCTCTCTCGTTTGCTGCCCCCTAAAACCGTCCACAGGGATTGGAACCCCATCTTCAGTTAAAGGTACTAGGCACCCGATGTTCACCACTTGGAGGTGAGAGTAGGAGTTGATAGACAGAGGTTCGCTTTGAAAAAAAAAGCTTGTGGACGCTTGTGTCCTCTTGAATGCACCATGTCTACCCTTTGAACATCAATATATATATATAATAATAAATAAAAGATATTATTTTAAATAACTTAAAAACACTTATTTTGTTTATTTATTTACTTAAATGCAAAATAATATCTTTTATTTTATTTTATTTTATTTTATTTAAACACATTGAAAATCTCCAATATCAAATCTATTTAAGTAGGCATAAGTAACTATTTATTCAATTCAAAAAACCTATGTAGGTATTTTAATTTGTGTTTTTTTTTATCATAATCTTTATGTACTCAACTTGTTTATGTAAGGTAGGATTGATACCAAAATCGATATAATATGTTGTTATTTAATCCCTTTTACAAAATACTACTTCCATAAAAACTTTTAGATGATATTAACTTTCGACACTAGAGTGGCAGTCAGAACTTGTGAGTTTAATCCCCTGTGAAAGGGGATAAAGTATAAAAGTTATATATAAAATACATGTACCAGTGCAGTCAATTGAAAGAAAGAAACACGAGAGTGCATTAAATTAGTAATATTAAATTTTAAAGGAAGAAATTACAGATTCCAAAAAAAATTAAGTTTGAAAAGAAATTTTATTGAATGAACAAATTAATTTAATCAAAATTACTTAGCTTAAAAAAATCATATGTATTTGTTATGTAGGATAATATTGAAGTCAATTGAAACATAAGGATCCGAAAATTGGTTTTAACATATCATTTAGTTCATGCCATTTGTTCTGAATTGAAATAAAAATTGATTGATTTTTTAACCTTCAAGTATTATAAGCAAATTGTGTGATGTAGGTATATAGGAGGGTAGGTATAGTCAATTTCGTCTTTTCAAAATTTTAAGAATAAAATCTCAACATTCATGTTGACACAAACATTTTGTACAAAAACATATTATTTTAACACAGATTTTTTTTATTTTCATCTTTTGCTCATTTTCATCCAAACGATGCGACGTTATGGGGAAATTATGGCGACACTAGAATCCATTAAAGTCAAACATTGAAAAACACATTTCGTCCTTAGTTGAGCAATCTCACCACGAACAACACTCTACTACTACTTGTCCTCGTGTTGAGTTTGAGTGAATGAATGAATATAATACATATAAAGCAAAGAAAAAAAAAATGAAAGTCAAAATAGAAATGATAAAATATATACTACTAACAAAAAAGGAAAAGAAAAAAAAGGAACAAAGCATTTTTCTATGCAAATTGTGTCACGTTCCCTTCTCGCCTTACACGGAATCATTATTTAATTTACCCTAAAATAATTAAGATACTCTAACGGAAGCCAGCCAAGCCGACATCTAAAGTAACCTCGTTTCCATCCATCTCCCATCACTATATACCTACATAATAGATATTGAAAGTACTATGATACTTAAGGAGAGTAGGTGATATCCTATAGTATCTCTGCCGCCTGGTTAGTCGTTACCGGATGCATCAATGTGTGTTTGTAAGTATCTATATGATGGGTAAGGTCTTCGGCCCCTTAAGTTTGTCATAATAATTTTTCACTTTCTTCGTCCTTTTTTTATGACTTTATTTGCAAGAGATTCCATCAAACCAGTGTCACATGAATTTGCTTACATAATTTTTACCTACATGTAATTATTATTTATTTGTAATACATATTATAATATGGCAAGCTTCGGTTCGTACAAGAAAAGGGTCTTAAGGTTTGTAATCAAACTTGCTTGAAAAGAGTGAGAAATTTTACTAAGAACTATTTTGTTAGATTCTGGTGATGGTATTTCTCACACTGTGCCAATCTATGAAAGTTATATCTTGCCCCACGTTGGGCGCCACCTGTATCAAAACCGAGGTGTTATCGGCAGGACTACCTAACTGGATGCTATGGCTCTCCATGGAAAATGTGAAAAACGAACAGCGCAAAGTCCAATCAGGGAATCGATCCTAAACCTCTCCTTCCCTTGCCACCATTGTAACCCCATGTGTACAGGAAAGATGAGGCTAGTCCTGGCAGTAGGAATGAGGGGGGGTCCAGGCTACGGTATCGTGGCATTTTGCTCTAAGCATGACCTAGCTCATCGGAAGTGGGGATTTTTAGTACCACAGTACTGGACAATCGTTACGACTTCATGCTGGAATAAAAACAGAGAAATGGTCAACAACACCTTTGACCCTCATCCCTATTGGAATCACCCTCCCTCCTTAGGACGAATTTGGGTCTCATATTTAATGTTTATGACCTTTTCTCTATTTTTCTTCCGACATGAAGTCGTAACTATAGTCCAGTGCTGCTGGACCCCAAGTTCTTTACATTGTCAAAAGCTTGAAAAATATCAAAGAATAGAGCAGGGCATATCTACTTGTTTTTCTTCAAGTGCCTTATTCCAGAACATGCAAAAAAAACTGTGAAAATGTAATCCAAATCGTTAATGCCATTTCCGAGAAGAGAAACCAATAACAAGAATTGTCTGTTTGTAAGAAAAATTCCAAGAATTTTCTGGTATTGCGGCCAACCTTAGTAAGTTTTACCCCAGTTTACCCTATAACTCAAGGGGCTAAGAATACCCTTAAGAAGTTTTCACTTTTGCGAACGTTTAGGAAATAGAGGGAGAAAAGGGTAGGAGAGAGCGACGTAAAATTAAATAAATAAATTGTGTGGTGCAACAGCTCGTGGAGAACCAGGGCCTAGTGACTTATAACTCTCAATCATTCCTGTATGCGTGTTGTTGGCAGAAATGGAGGGGACCTACAGTTTTTTGCCGAGTCCGAACGGCTAAATGAGAAGCATTATTTCATGACAAGTATACTCTTGGAATATTTGTCAGTTCCCCGCAAGAGGCAGTACCTCGGGTAAAACATTTCTGTTTTTAGGTGGCACGGCTGGGAATCGAACCCACACCTTCGGCATGACAGTCCTACGCACTAACCATTATGCCACGTGGTACTACGAGAGAGCGATGCACATTTGTCATAAATGTCAAGATATTGAAATGGGAGGGATAAAATTAGTAGTTGGGTAAGGAATTACATATTGGATAAGGAATTAAAGCTAGAGAGAATCTCTATATTTGACGATACGTCTGAAGTAAAGCTGAAAGGAGTACCGATGAGTATGTCTAGCAGACCGGGTATTGTGCTTAAATTCTCTAAGGGGAATGCAGCTAGCTATTTCAACAGAAACAATGTTTGAAAAGGTAGCGATAAGACAGTGATAAGCAAGAAACATTTAGACGGTTTTCCAATGAAACGAAAACTGCCAAAATAATAATTGATCTGTTGATATAACATTATCATACAAATATGGCAAACTTAACATATTTATATGCAAAGTTTGCCAAATATATATGGTAGTGTAATACCGCCTTATCAGTCTTAAAGAATTTTGATTCTATCCTATCCAGTAAGTGTATGTTATGATGTCTTAAAGGCATATGACAAGATGTGAGAGTTACACTCTAGCTTTGGGCGTATGGGGAAGGGGAGAAATAGTTCTTAAATCGTCTGATGAAACCTAGGAATTTTTAACAATATCTTGTTGTATGGTTTAACAAGAGTTGATCAGTAACACAAAAATAGAAAGGTTTTTAGTTTTTTCGATTCAAGTCCCTTTCATGTATAATGGTTAAACGGATATACTCCGCTTTAACGGCAGAAGGCTGCTTTGAGTTTTGGATACATTAAATTCCACACGATTTTTTATACCACATTTTACGATGCTGTTTAGATCTGAATTCAATGAGCTCAACATTATTTTGCCGTAGCAGCTCCACGTTTGAAAGCAGGGAGTCAAATCTGGAAAGGAGTATGCAAAACAAAGTGTGCTGCCGTTAGCAAAACAGTCAACTGCATTCGTAGTTTCAGCCAAGCGATCATTAATAAAAAAAAGAAATAGTCTCGGAGACAATACAGAGCCTTGGGGCACACCTGCGTTTATTTTGTAAACTTCAGACTTAAAACCGTCCAAAGCAACTTGGATTGAATCATTAAATAGGTAATTATAATAATCCAGCGAAGAAGTGATTTGTTGATACCAAATGCATGCATTTTCGATAAAAGAGATTCATGCCAAAATATATCAAATGCCTTAGAAAGTGAAACAATTTAGCTTTTTCGAAAACAGTGTAATGATTGATTCCACTCTTCAATGAGAAAAGCCATCAAACCACAAGTCGATCTGTTGCACCACAAGCGGTACTGGCGAACAAGGAGAAGATGAATCGCCTTTTTACGAATATGCATTGGTTTCAAAGCGAAATTGACATTTTCAAGTACAGGTGAGATCTTTCTGGCAGCGTAAACTTTACTTTGCGGCGAATTTTTCTACAAGCACATTAGCCTTGTCTATAGAACTAACTACAGGTTTATCATTGAAGATGAGCGTGGTAACCAACGAAGATGTTGAGTTATTAATATTCTTAACGAATGACCAAAAGTTTTTACTGCCCTTAGGACATTGAAGTATATTTATAGCCTAAGTTTTTGCTCATGTAAGAATGCAGTTCTAAGAATCGTTGCAGGAATTTCTGGCTTTGTTTAAAATCCATCCTAACATTTAAGAATGATAAAGACCCGACTTGTGGTTTCAGAGATAAACCAACACAATCTCATTACTGATCCACTGTGAAGAGGTTATGAGGTAAATAGCTGTGCTTGCGGCCGTTTGTTATATCAAGAGATGGAGTAGTGTCTAATGCAGCGGAAGAAGTCGACATTTGTATAGGACATACTGTTCTTTGGACTTGGCTAAGTTTAACGCGATGGGTCGGCTTATCCAAGGCAGCCCACAATACTGCCATGCCATAAGTTCAAATCGGTCTAATTACCGAAATGTATAGCTAGTGAGTAAAGCCGTGGTTGTCATCATCGTCGTGTCCTGTATCCCCGGCTGGGGCATAGGGCATCAATACAATGTCTCCATCCTTCACGGTCTGCTGCAAGGTACTTTAGCTGTGGCTAGGTCTTTCTCTGGGATTCTGCTTCCGCTAAGACAGTTGATTTCCATGTTGGTCTTGGTCTTCCAACCCACGCGCCGTGCAAACTGAGAATTCCATTCAAAGGACTGCTTTGCAATTTCATCGTTTGGTTTCCTTAGTGTGTGACCAATCCAACGCCATTAACGCTTTCTAATGTCGACGTCCAGCCGCTCTTGATTTGTTCTGCACCACAATTTCTCATTGGATATTATTTGTGGCCAGCGAATCTTTAGGATTTGGCCAAGACAGCGATTCACAAAAGCCTGCAATTTCCTCAAAATGGTAGACGTGACTTTCCAGGTTTCACAAGCATAGAACAGCAGGGGTTTGACATTGGATTCGAAGAATCTCAACTCAGTGCGTAAGGAGATTTGACTCGATTTCCTAATTAGGGACAGAGTATCAAAGGCAGCACGAGCCTTATTAATTCTACTTCTAACGTCCAGATCTCGACCACCGTATGCAGAAAAAATACTGCCAAGGTAGTTAAACTGTTCAACTTCTTCAACTAGTGTCTCTTGTAGAATAAAACGCTGCTGTGTGGAGCGGCCTGTGAGCATTATTTTTGTCTTTTTGCTGTTTATTCTTATACCACTCGACTCTTCCTTCACTTGCAGTGTTTGGCATATCCCGTTCAGCCCACTGATGTTATTTGCCAGTAGACATATTATGTCATCGGCATAGTCTAAATGACTGAGCCTTTCGAACGGTCTCCATTGATGCCCTGTCGCTCAGCTGTACCAACACTGGCCGTCAATACGTCGTCCATCACCAGCAGGAAAAGAATTGGCGATAGAACATCCCCTTTTCTCACACCCTGTTGCACTATGAAGGAGTCGGATAGCTGTCCATTGTGCAAAGCAAAACACCTTGCGTTGTTGTAGGACTCTTTAATAATGGCAACAATTTTTGGTGGAATTCCTCTACCAAGCAACGATCTCCATATACATTCTCTTGAGAATGATGGTTGCCATCAGTTTTGGGAAAACGGACAGAACGGTGATACCATGCAAATTGTTGCAATTCTTGAGGTCACTTTGCTTTGGCAGCTTAAAAATCACATCATTCTTCCAGTCCTTGGGATAGCTTTCGTTTTTCCAAATGCTTTGTTCCAACGGATGTAAAATACTAGCAGTGGTTGTACGCCCCATCATAGACTAACTAATAATAAAGACAGGCCGCTTCATATAAAGAAAAAGGACCCGATTTGAGATTGCCTCCACTTAGATTGCCTCCACCTTCAAACATGTTTTGTTCTTGGCGAGAAAAGCTTTTGCTGTATATGAAGCTTTCAAGTTGCATCGAACTGAAACTCTTTCACCAATATCGCAAGTGTACCTGTTTTAGTTGTTGGTTTTGGGTATTTTGTCTGTTTTTTTTTTTTGCAATTAATGAAGGTTGTGAAGCAGTGGTGGTAGTTTTTTTGTCTTCATAGTTTGCTCTAACTTAAATTTTGCTTGTGTGTGTGTACACTTCAGGTATAATTATTTCATTCTTGTCGATCTTGGCAAGAATTTTCGTTTTTAATTTCTTCTGAGGTAGGTTTGAAGGAAAAATTTTTTTCTTTGGAGGATTTCTCCGTTTTCACGTTTGGGGTGGAATGGTAGACTTGGTGGCGGTTGTTTGTGTTTGCAATTTTTTGCTCTCATTTATCCTTTTTTGTGCGCTTGCTTGTGTACTCTTGCATATACATTCATAAATATAATATCGATCTTCTAGTAATGATATAAGAATTTTCGTTTTTGGTAGTTTCGAGGATTTCTTTACAGCATCAAAATGTAGGCAAGTGGTATGAAGGAATATTTTGTTAATTTTATGTATTTATTTATTTATTCAGTACCGAAATAAAAACATGTTCAGAAATACAGGTGAATAACATATAGTCTAAGAGTCGCCAGCAAATTTTGGGAGTGGAGGTATAACCAAAATCGGAGTATGAGGGATTATAGGTACATGTATCATTATATCAAATACCAAAGTCTGGCAGGTTTTGTTTTCAGCCCTTGGGAGGGGTGAGGGGCTAAAAAGTGCTAGATCCCCTGATTTATTTTCAGGATTATAACCTCTTTAATCAATTTTTGAAAAATCGGATATGATTCCCTGTCATTTTTTCTAAGCATAAACACCACAATTTTGACGGTCCGATTAATAGAACTCAAGATATAACCATTTTACGTGAACTTTATCATCCCTTTTTTGGAGGCATCCATCAACAAATAAAGTCTCCACAAATACGCTAATAAGGTTTGCTTAAAAAGGTTAAATCATGGGTCCTATTTATCGGATCACAAAGATAAAAGTGTTGGGACTTAGGGAAAATGACAGAGCATGATTTCCTATTTTTTAAAAGTAAATTGAAGTGTTAATGACACTACCATATAAATAGGAAACCAAGCGGGCTTTAAACCCCCATCCCCACCAAAGGCTGAGAAAAAAAACCTGCCAGACTTTCATATTCCATATCACGATACATGTACCTATAATCCCTCATACTCTGATTTTGGTTATACCTCCACTCCCAAAATTTGCTGTCGGCTCTTGGTCTAATACCTAATTTGTTTAATTGCAAAAATAAACTTACCGAGTCGAGGAGTATGTTCGCAAATGATGTAGGTATATAACATTCCTTTAAATCGAGTAAACTTACTGTAAAGTTAAAATGCTATTTTTTGCATAAATAAAGATTCATTATTTCTATAGGTACATTCATGTTTTTTCTATTAATTTTATAAGAAAATGCGCCCGAAAATAGCGATATTTTCACTCTAAACAAATTTGTACTTCTTATAGTAATTTATCATGTTCACTTGAATCATTATAATTTTCTAAAAATATAATCCTTGTTATATTATCATTCATTTCATACCTCAAAAAAGAATCTCAAGTTTCAACTACTCAAACTAAATGCAAATATAATTTAAGCACGCTTTGAAAATTCAAGATTTTTTCAAATTTCTTTAGATACCTAATTTCTGAACAATGAAGTAGCATTTCTCGATTTATATAGAATTTAATGCAGCGGGATCGACATTTTTTGATTTTTTTTTTTTTGCTTAACCTCGAAAATGATCAAAATACAAATGAATCGGTGAGAAGAAAAAGGAAAACATTCCACAAAATTGCGAAACTGAACAGAAATGCAGAAATGTAGATATTTACATAGCGCACCTGATGAGCCTAAAAAGGAAATCATTCCAATAAAACCTATGCCTTTAAATGAGCAAATAAAATTTTTTTGAGTGGTAAAAGGAAAACATTCCAGGAATATTTTCCTTTTTCCACTCAAAGTTTGAAATTTTCTGTTTAAATATTCAAATTTTGACGATTATTATTGTCCAAATTTATTCAATATCTTGAAAAACTATTAGACCGAGAGCCCACAGCAGATTTTGGGTGTGAACGATAGCAAAAAAAGAAGTATAGGCGTCGAAAGCTTCATTAAAGGCTATTAAAAAAATCAAAGTCTTGCAGTCCACAACTGGGGCCTTTGCGAGTAACAGTGCATCGAAAAAAAAATATGAATGCAACTTCGAGGATAATCGTGTTAGCCGAAATTGGTTTTCACTCCTCCCTAGACAAGCTCCTCGGATCACATATCACGGAATCTGAGAAAATTTGAGTGTATAGTTGGCTCTACCAGACCGTTTAAAAAATTCAAAATTCAAAGTGAAAAACGTTTTTTTAAACAGTCTGGCAGGGCGAATTTAACACTCAAATGATCTCAGATTCCGCGATATGGGATCCGCGGAGCTTATCTAGGGTGGGGTGAAAACCAATTTCGGCTAACACGATTATCCCCGAAGTTGCATTCATATTTTTTTTTCGATGCACTGTTACTCGTAAAGGCCCCAGTTGTGGACTGCAAGACTTTGATTTTTTTAATAGCCTTTAATGAAGCTTTCGACGCCTATACTTCTTTTTTTGCTATCGTTCACACCCAAAATCTGCTGTGGGCTCTTAGTCTATATGCTTTTCAAAGCTTTTGTACACGGGGTCTCTGAATAGTTCGAAAAATATCGAATATTGCAAAAAGTGATGAAGGGGATTTTCAAAATTCTTTTTATCACAACTGTAATAAATAACGGTAGTAAATAAAGTGTTGTTGTTAATTCTATATTTTTTTATTTTCACTCAATATCAATAATAATATATTCTAGAGTTTTGTATCTATTTTTTTGTATTGTTTAAATAACAAAATTAGTTTAAAGTCGTTTGTCTTAATTTTTTACCAATTGAGTGGAAAAAGGAAAACATTCCACCCCCTTTATCAGTAAATCCTGGGCTTACCTTTAATAATTTTACACCCAAGTTTTTGGCAAGTTACTTCTGAATGCTAGTTTTACATTTGTTCCTTAATAAGTTTTCGAGAGTAACTTTTAGTTTTGGCAATAAACAGTTTTTTTTCGATTTGCCACGAACTATGATTTGTGGAATGTTTTCCTTTTTTTTCTCACCGATTCAAATTTGCTTGCAATTGATTAATAAATTGAAACTTAACTCTGGAGCTTGGGAGCAACACACAAATAAACATACAAACAAAAATTTAAAAAATGCAAAAAAAAAAGGCAAGAAAAAGAAAAGAAAAAGACAAAAATTATCATCACAGTTAAATTGTAATTAAATTAATTGCATTAAATTCTACGTAAGTCGAGAAATGCTGCTTCGATTTTCAGAAACTAGATATCTGAGAAAGTTGAAAAAATCATAAATTTGCAATGCATGCTAAAACTATATTTGCATTTAATTTGAGTAGTTGAGAGGTCTCAAAAGGTTTAAAAGCAAGGCTTACAATAATGTTCTCATTTTAAATACGATTTTAAAAATTTGTATTTTATAATAGTTTTGATTAATAACAGGTTATTTTGGTGTATCAGACATATTTCTAGGTTAACCACATGATTTTATATCGATTTTTGAACATTACTCAACCCATAATTTTGCAAACTAGGTACAAATACAGGATTTGAAATATCACGAATAAGCTCTGCGGAAATGGTTTATAACTTCAGTACCTAATTCTTTTTTGAGGTATGAAATGAATGATGATATAACAAGGATTATATTTTTAGAAAATTATAATGATTCAAGTGAACATGATAAATTACTATAAGAAGTACAAATTTGTTTAGAGTGAAAATATCGCTATTTTCGGGCGCATTTTCTTATAAAATTAATAGAAAAAACATGAATGTACCTATAGAAATAATGAATCTTTATTTATGCAAAAAATAGCATTTTAACTTTACAGTAAGTTTACTCGATTTAAAGGAATGTTATATACCTACATCATTTGCGAACATACTCCTCGACTCGGTAAGTTTATTTTTGCAATTAAACAAATTAGGTATTAGACCAAGAGCCGACAGCAAATTTTGGGAGTGGAGGTATAACCAAAATCAGAGTATGAGGGATTATAGGTACATGTATCGTGATATGGAATATGAAAGTCTGGCAGGTTTTTTTCTCAGCCTTTGGTGGGGATGGGGGTTTAAAGCCCGCTTGGTTTCCTATTTATATGGTAGTGTCATTAACACTTCAATTTACTTTTAAAAAATAGGAAATCATGCTCTGTCATTTTCCCTAAGTCCCAACACTTTTATCTTTGTGATCCGATAAATAGGACCCATGATTTAACCTTTTTAAGCAAACCTTATTAGCGTATTTGTGGAGACTTTATTTGTTGATTTTTTGATTTGCTAAAAATCTCCAAAAAAGGGATGATAAGGTTCACGTAAAATGGTTATATCTTGAGTTCTATTAATCGGACCGTCAAAATTGTGGTGTTTATGCTTAGAAAAAATGACAGGGAATCATATCCGATTTTTCAAAAATTGATTAAAGAGGTTATAATCCTGAAAATAAATCAGGGGATCTAGCACTTTTTAGCCCCTCACCCCTCCCAAGGGCTGAAAACAAAACCTGCCAGACTTTGGTATTTGATATAATGATACATGTACCTATAATCCCTCATACTCCGATTTTGGTTATACCTCCACTCCCAAAATTTGCTGGCGACTCTTAGACTATATGTTATTCACCTGTATTTCTGAACATGTTTTTATTTCGGTACTGAATAAATAAATAAATACATAAAATTAACAAAATATTCCTTCATACCACTTGCCTACATTTTGATGCTGTAAAGAAATCCTCGAAACTACCAAAAACGAAAATTCTTATATCATTACTAGAAGATCGATATTATATTTATGAATGTATATGCAAGAGTACACAAGCAAGCGCACAAAAAAGGATAAATGAGAGCAAAAAATTGCAAACACAAACAACCGCCACCAAGTCTACCATTCCACCCCAAACGTGAAAACGGAGAAATCCTCCAAAGAAAAAAATTTTTCCTTCAAACCTACCTCAGAAGAAATTAAAAACGAAAATTCTTGCCAAGATCGACAAGAATGAAATAATTATACCTGAAGTGTACACACACACAAGCAAAATTTAAGTTAGAGCAAACTATGAAGACAAAAAAACTACCACCACTGCTTCACAACCTTCATTAATTGCAAAAAAAAAAAAACAGACAAAATACCCAAAACCAACAACAAAAACAGGTACACTTGCGATAGTGGTGAAAGAGTTTCAGTTCGATGCAACTTGAAAGCTTCATATACAGCAAAAGCTTTTCTCGCCAAGTACAAAACATGTTTGAAGGTGGAGGCAATCTAAGTGGAGGCAATCTCAAATCGGGTCCTTTTTCTTTATATGAAGCGGCCTGTCTTTATTATTAGTTAGTCTATGGCCCCATTTAATATCAACGGCTTTTTTGCAAGAGAAAAGTGCCACGTGGCTTTTTTGACTCTGACCAAAGTATTTAGCTTCGTCTGAGAATGGTAGTGGAATACTTTTAATAGAAGTGGGGTCTTTTTGCGGAATATTGTATTTCCTGGCGAAGAGGACAAGATCTGTTTTAGGATGGTTAACTCCAATCCGCACCGATCTGCCCATCGTGTAAGCTTGCTTAGAGCGATTTGTAAAAGATCTCTTAAAGCCTTACCATACTTTCCTGATGCTGCTATAGCCACGTCATCCGCATATGAAATCACTTTGTAGCTCTCCGCTTCTAAGCAATTCAGCAACGCATTAATAACCAAGTTCGAAAGAAGGGGAGAAAGAACGCCGCCGTCTTGCCACCCAATTATGAATTGATAACCCTCCTTGTAAACATTTCATTAATCTATTCACCAAGTGACAACATTTAAAGATGCCGGTGCAGATGCGACTGCAGATGATTACCAAACCATAGGCGAAGACAAATCACACAAAAAACACAAGTAATCCATGTTAAAATACTAAAAAAATGTGGATACCTAGATATTTCCCTCCATTCCGACGCCCTTGTACTCCACATATCGAGAAGTGGCCAGTGCTACCATTTTCTCAGCAAAGCAAAGGTAACATTTTTGTGTTTAAGGATGCTTATGCCCGAAACAAGTATATTCATATATTCGATATTAAAAACCCTTGAACGCAATTGTCAAAGAATGAAAAAGTGAAGATTTTCACTAGCCTAATACCAAATGCGATTGGAAAAAAGATCTCCAAGATAACCTTTGATGTATCGTTCAACTTGACATTCAATTACAGTTATGATCCCATCTGAAATGTTGTTCAATCGAAACATTCGAGACCAATTACCATCAATAAAAGAAGCTTCGATGAACCGAATATCCGATGATTATTAAATATGAAACTGAGATGAAACCAATAAATTCAAAAGGAAAGTTGTACAACGACGCGACACGCGACACGCAAAGAAATGCAATACAAAATGGAGACATGGTTGTATATAAACGGCAGTAAAGAAAGAGTAAAAGAGGAATTTAATCAAAATATAATAGGAAATGTCAAATATTAATCTAAAAATCAAATTAAATTAATTATTTAATCCAAATGACAAAAGACCTAAATAGCGCTGAAATTATTTTCCTGGAGAGTTTCCTTTTCATCATACCAATAAAGGTCCTTAAAAACAAGTGATAAAAAATGAGCAAAAGCTATCTAGGGATGTAGGTTCATTTTATTTTGACTAAGACGTATTTGTATGTGTAATGTAATAGGGGGCGATGATTGTTAGTGAGTGTTCACAAATGGGCGCCCTTATTTTTTCCTTGAATGAATAATTTTGGGTCTCATTTTTAAATTCCATCCACGTCATTCTTAAGAAAAAAAAAAATATTAAGTAAGAAAGTAAAAAGAAATGATATTGAATTAAGGCCCTCTTCTTTCAAAAAAAAAATAAATAAATAAACCTTTTAGAGAGCCACAAACAACTACCTTTTAAAGTACGTTTTCCTAAATACTTTTTTTTTTGACCCTGTTCATGTTCGACACAAATTTTTGTGAAACTTTGAAGGATGATTGATAAAGGCTGCTGATGTTTAATCCATTCAGTTGCTTGGGCCTTGAGTTTAAAAAAGTTATCTGTTTTAATTCATTGCCTTTAGGTGATCTTGGTTAGGGCAGGGTGCGTTTTGTGTACCTACCTAAGTCCTACCTGTCTTTTTTTTTGGTTTTGACTTTGACAAAGATATGTATACCGTTATTGCCCGAAGCTATTTCTTACGGTCCACATCGGTGGTGATTAAATAGACAGGCATATGATTGAAAAGTTAATGCTTACAATTTTGTGACTAAAGAGCTTGGGGATTTTGGCAATTTAAAATTCTCAGGGTTTGTTTTACCTATACTACAGACTACAGGGTATTTTGCTGGGCTCTTTCCATTGTTGTGTCTTTCTTCTTTTTTTTTATTAATAAATTAGGCCTGCCTTTTGTATAAGAATATAAGGTGTTGGTTTCGTAGATGATGTTGAATAGTAAATTAGCTTGTTTAATCTTCCCTTGAGTGCCACTTTGATGTTGATGTTGGTATATATTTTTTTTGTTCTTTTTTCTAAGATGGAAGGTCTAGGGGTGTGTTTGTATAATTAATGTATACCAACTTTTACCAAGAAATGTTATACGTCGGCTCACTGTAAAAGGTTATCATCTGAAATTGCTTCTGAAGAAAAGTTTTATCATAGGTAAGCGATGTGATATTCGAGGAGGGAGAACTGCTTAAAATTCAAATTAATTACATTTACTTGTTCATTTTTTTTTTTTTTGTCAAGACTTTAACGTTGATACTTCTTGTTTTTCAGTTACAAACATTATACTATATGAGTTTAGGTGTAGGTGTATATAGGGGATAGGATAAAGTTTTACGCTTAATTTAATGTTGGCATAATATGTTTACTTAGTTCAGAGTTATTTGACTTAAAAGTTGTGCCAACTTTGATGACGATTCTGACGCGGTTTATTTATAACGTCAATATAGAGTTACAACTATTCAATTCAATTTATTTTGTGAAGTACATAAATGTACACAGACTAGAGTACAACTTAAGTTCACAAGGCCTTGCCGTGCGTCGTTCGGGGATTACAACATAGACATAATATACTGAAGATTCTTCATTTGGTTGGAACTAAGGAAATATTTTTGTGCTCAATAATAAGACCAGGTAATTACGTCACATTAAGAAAGCATTTGATCTGCTTTAGTTTCAAAAATATTTCTTGTAGGTTATTTGATTCCGTCATTTAAATTATTATTTTCATTTATGAAACAATTATTTCTTTTTGAAAGGGTTTTCAATAATTCTGTTTAAGCTTGAGGAACAATGTGATACAATAGCCTATTGAATAGACCTTTTAAAAAGGAACAATAACGTGCAAGGGTTTTTACTATTGAATATGTTTGTTTGGCTCATAAGCATTAAAACCGAAAATGCTACTAAATTCATCCATAAGTTTCTGAGAGAATGGTCACACTGGCCACTTTTCAGTATTTTTGGTATAACTCGAAAATTAAGCCGAATTGGACAATTTTACATTTAATACTTTTTGTTCAAAATCAAATTTTCTATCGAAATGGATAGTTTGGAAAATTTCTTAAAAAAATTTAAGCAGGAAAAGTAAACAAAAACCAACATACAAAAATCGAAAAATCAAAGATTTTTAAATTTTTTTCTAAATTGCGCATAATTTTTTTCGGAGCAAAGATACGCTCAGGACATGCATGACCAAAGTAAACTTGAGTCTTACGGCTTTAATATGACATGTCAAAAAGCCATATTATTAGAAAATTGACAGAGATATAGTCATTCAAACTTTACCGTTTCTTATCATTTTTCGCAGTTTTTGCCCGAAAGCCTATTTTTTGTTACTTTATGACAAATTTAACGTTCCTTGCACCTAGTACCAAATCTTATATTAATCGGACCAGCTGTTCGGTCTGTAGGTCTTAAAGCATTTAAAAACAACCGAAAAAACGAAATTGTGAACTTACATAATTTTTATAAATTTTTTATAGTTCTATTGTCATATTATAACAAAAATTTGATATCGAACATTTTTAAGAGTGTGAAATTTGCCATATTGTACCAAAAAAAGGACTTTTGGGCCAAAACTGCGAAAAATTATAAGAAATGATAAGGTTTGAATGGGAATGACTCTGTCAATTTTGAACAAATATTAATTTTTGAACGTGCCATATTAAGGCCATTAGTCTCTACTTTATTTTTTCGCTGCATGTTGTGACCCTATCTTTGCTTCAAATAAAGTTATGCACAATTTATTAAAAAAAATTAGATATCCTTGATTTTTTGATTTTTTGTAGGTTGGTTTTTGTTAACTTTTCCTGCTTAAATTTTTTCGTAAAATTTTGTGAACTATCCATTTCAATAGAAAATTTAATTTTGAACAAAAAGTATTGAATGTAAAATTGTCAAACCAAAATATTTGTAAAGTGGCCAGTGTGACCATTCTCTCAGAAACGCATGGGTGAATTTAGTAGCATTTTCGGTTTTAAGCATGCTTATGGGCCAAACAAACATATTCAATAATAAAAACCCTTGCACGTAATTGTTCCTTTATACCCCTCATTTTCCGGTTATTCAATAGGCTACAAATGAACTTATCTTATCGACATAATGTTTGATATCGGAAACACATGCGAAAAATGAATAAAAACTTATAGCCCACGGGTTTCTTAATTACCGCGCTCATCGGTCAAACAAAGTAAGGGGTGGATCATCGAACAGTGCATTGAACACACGATAGGCCTGAAAAAGAGGTAGAATCATTGCAATAAAGAAGAGTTCAGTTTAGAACTAAGAAAATTCTTCTCAATGTCTCTTTCATATTGATAAAGTCATACTAAGCCCAAACTTAATCAATGGTGGTGACTTTGCAGCAAAGCACACCTTCTGATGCATATTTCAAAAAGGTCGAATGCTTTGTATATACCTATATGAGGCAGAAATAAAAAATGATTGCAACTTTAATTCGACTAGCAATCCAACTTACTAGCCAAAATTGATCCGTCAAAAAACCTTACCTAATCGATTTATTTATGGTAAAAGGAATACGCTCTAATAGTATTGAAACTTCAGAGAGCTAAGATCTCTTCTCAGATCATTCTGCCGTCATACTTATTATGAGCGAAAGCCTTGACAAAATTGAAAACCACCCAAATTAACAAACATCAAAACCAACTGGGCAGGACTTAAGAAAGATATCGAGGATAAAGTTGAATTGAGTGCTAAAAACGCCGATATCAGATTTCAAAAACCGTGAAGTTGGTAAGTACCTTGAAAGCTTGACATTGGGGAAATAATCCAAATATACTTACTTTGGAAAGATATAAAAACGAAAAAACCCAAGGCTTCCAGTAACTCTCCCTTAAATCTCAAAAGTTTTTGAGATAACATTACCTACTTCTGCCCCTAGTCAATAAAATAAGGAAAACGATTAATACCTGAATATAAGTTCGGTTTAGAAGCAAGCATTCAACAATGATCAACTAAACAGTCTATCTCATGTAATCGAGGGCTTCTGGAGATAAGAACATTTTTTTTCGACGGTCTTTTTGGATGTGTCACAAGCGTTTGACACGTTGTGGCACGAAGGCCTCAAACTCAATCTTAAAAAAAGTCCTGCCTGATGGACTTTATGGACTAAACGAATATCTAGAAAACAGACTTTTTCGTGTAAAACACGGAAACGAATATTCAAATTTCAAAGAAATAAAGGCTGGGATACCACAAGAAATTGTATTAGGTACAGTTCCTTTTATTTACACTGTAGCCACGTTAGCTGATCAAACTGCAATATTAGCAGTAGGCAAAACTATTAGCGGAGTACCAATTAAGTTATAAACTGCTCTTTATAATGTTAATGAGTGGACAAAATCATTACGAATTGCGCTCAATTAACAAAAGTCAGTCCACGTAGACTTTTGATAGATAGATTTCCCGTCTTTCTTAATACCGCTGGTTCCATTTGAAAATGGCAAAATATCTGGGAATGACTCTAGAAACCAAAACGGATGCCACACGTAAGAAAATGCGAAGAATTTAAAAAGTAAATTGAGAGGTATGAACTGGCTACTTGGGAATTATTCTAAGCTCAGTATTGAGTAAAGTTGATTTTATAGAGGCTGGCAGAACTTAAACCTGTTTGGACTTATAGTTAACAACCTGTGATATGGATTTAGAATAACTTACAATCGTTTGAAAATAAATTGCATAGGTTATAATTCGCCATGGTAAATAAGAAACGAAAATCCTCACAGGGATCTTGGAACTCTTAAAGTTCGGGATGAAGTTAGGAGTTTCCCGCGAAAACATAGAAATCGGCTATTAGAACATGCTAGTTCAACGATTATGGACATTCTTTGATGAATAAAATTTAGTAAACCATCCGACTAAGTGCGGTTAACGGAAAACCGCTTTGGAACCATGGAATACACTGAAACTTGCAAAGGAAAGTTACCTGCAACACGCTAATTAACTTCGTTGAGGAAAAAATTGCTAGAAGTTTCAATTTATTTATTTATTAATGTATTTGAATCAAGCTAATTAATCTAGCGAACAACTAAGTCTTGATTCAGCAGCGATGGAGGAAGTCAATGTGTGATGTCCGGAGTACCTATTATAAATCGGAAGCGACCACTATTTGGTTCTGATGAGTCTCAAACTACGAACCGTTGCCGTACAAAAGCCAGCGCAGGGGTGAAATAAAAAGTGTTTTTATGGAGGCTGGATCCGAAAGTGTACCCAAGCAGACGAGAGTTAGAGGCTCTGGGATATCCCAACATACCTGGGATAGTATCGAACTTCGCAAGGGGATGTTCTATCGCCAATTCTCTTCTCTATTGACGGCCAGTGTTGGTACATTTGAGCGACAGGGCATTCAATGGAGACGGTTTGAATTGCTCAGTCATTAAGACTATGCCGATGACATATGTCTACTAGCAAATAACATCAATGGGCTGAATGGGATGTGCCAAACACTGCAAGTGAAGGGAGAGTCGAGTGGTCTAAGAATAAACATCAAAAAGACAAAATCAATGCTCACAGGCCGCTCCACACAGCAGCGTATTATTCTACAGGAGACGCCAGTTAAAGAAGTGGAACAGTTTAACTACCTTGGCAGTATTGTTTCTGCAAACGGTGGTACGGATCTGGACGTTAAAAGTGGAATAAATAAAGCTCGTGCTGCTTTCAGTACTCTGTCCCCAATTTGGAAATCCAGTCAAATCTCCTTACGCACTCCTCACGCACTTAGTTGAGATTCTGCGAATCCAATGTCAAATCCGTGCTGTTATTATGCTTGTGAAACCTGGAAAGTCTCGTCTACCATTTGGAGGAAATGGCAGGCCATTGTGAATCGCTGTCTTCGCCACATCCTTAAGAGAAATAATATCAAATGAGGAATTGTGGCGTAGGACAAATCAAGAGTGGCTGGACGTCGACATACTTACTTACTTACTTACTTAAGGTGGCGCTACAGTCCGGGGTGGACCAGGGCCTCAACCAACAAGCTTCTTCCAGCCGGCTCGGTTTCTAGCTAGCTGTCTCCAGTTTCGCACGCCAAGTTGGTTAAGGTCCTCTTCCACTTGCGTGCGCCACCTTTTACGCTGTCTACCTCTACTGCGTTGTCCCACGGGGTTGGATTCAAAGACTTTCCGGGCCGGAGCATTGGTGTCCATTCGCTCTAGATGACCCAGCCATCTCAGTCGTTGGCTTTTCACCTTTGTGGCTAGGTTGGTGTCGCTGTACAGCCCATACAGTTCGTTGTTGAATCTTCTTCTCCATTCCCCATCTATGCAGACGGGACCAAAAATCACCCGGAGAATTTTCCTCTCAAAACAGCCTAACGCGTTCTCATCCACTGTTAGCAGTGTCCATGCCTCTGCACCATACATCAGGACTGGGATGATAAGCGTCTTATACAGGGACAGTTTAGTTGCTCGAGAGAGGGCTTTGCTTCTCAATTGCCTTCTTAGCCCAAAGAAACAGCGATTGGCAAGAGTAATTCTTCGTTTGATCTCAGCGCTGATGTCGTTCGCTGAGTTTATAGCGGATCCTAGGTAGACAAAGTCTCTGACTACCTCAAAATTATAGCTGTCTATAGTGACGTTCTGTCCGAGACGTCGGTGTTGGATGTCCTTTCTTGTGGACAGCATATATTTTGTTTTGCTTTCATTCACCGTTAGACCCATCTTCTTGGCTTCCTTCTCAATGCTCACAAAAGCACCACTGACATCACGCTTTGTTCGTCCGATTATGTCAATGTCGTCAGCGTAAGCGAGTAATTGGACGGACTTTTGAAAGATTGTGCCTCTGGTGTTGACGTGAGAGTTTTGCACTATTCTTTCAAGAACGATGTTGAAGAAGTCGCATGACAGCGCGTCGCCTTGCCTAAAACCTTTTTTGACATCAAAGGTGTCGGTAAGGTCTTTGCCGACCTTGATGGAGCAGCGTGCATTCTCCATCGTCATCCTGCACAAACGGACGAGTTTGGCAGGGATGCCAAAACTAGACATTGCTCTATATAGCTCGTCTCTATAGATGCTGTCATACGCGGCCTTGAAATCGATAAAAAGGTGGTGGGTATCGATTTGGAACTCCTGGGTTTTCTCCAAGATCTGCCGTAGTGCGAATATTTGGTCGATGGTGGACTTCCCTGGCCTAAAGCCACACTGATATGGACCTATCAGGTTGTTGACGAATGGCTTCAGGCGTTCACAAAGTACGGCAGAGAAGATCTTGTAGGCGATATTAAGAAGACTGATGCCTCTGTAGTTGGTGCAGTCCAGAGGATCGCCTTTCTTGAGGATCGGGCAAACAATACTGAGGTTCCATTCATCGGGCATGCTTTCTTCCGACCATATTTTACAGATGAGCTGGTGCATACTCCTAACCAATTCATCGCCAGCCGCTTTGAATAGCTCAGCCGCAAGGCCATCAGCTCCAGCAGCTTTATTGGACTTAAGTTTAGATATGGCTATCCTCACTTCGTCAAGATCGGGTCGTCGGGTGGACGTCGACATAAGAAAGCATAAATGGAGTTGGATTGGTCACACACTGAGGAAACCATACGATGAAATTGCAAAGCAGTCCTTTGAATGGAATCCTCAGGGTGCACGGTGGGTTGGAAGACCAAGAACAACATGGAAATCAACTATCTTAGCGGAAGCAGAATCCCAGAGAAAGATTTGGCCACAGCTAAAGTACCTTGCAGCAGACCGTGAAGGATGGAGACGTTTTGTTGACACCCTATGCCCCAACCGGGGTTTCAAGAAACGATGATGATGAAAGTTTGAATAGCCTTGTCTCTGTCAATTTTAAATAAAAACTACTCCTTAAAGATTAGATAAAAGTTGAGTCTATCTTTGCTCCGAAAAAGTTATGATGTCCAAATCTTTGATTTTTCGATTTTTGTTTTGGTTTTTGCTAGATTTTACTGTTAAAATATTTTTTATATAAAATTTTGTTTCGATAGAAAATTTTATTTTGAACAAAAAGTTGGGTTGGGGTCAAAATTCAGCGTGTGCAAAAATTCTGTTTTCAGAATTCTGCTTTCAAAATTCTGCTTTTCAAAATTCTACTTTCAAACTGCTGTTTTTTATAATTCTGGTTTTCAAAATTCTGTTTTTCAAAATTCTGTTTTTTTATAATTCTGTTTTAAAAAACTTTGCAAAGTTTTGTAAGAAAATTTAAAATGTTAGTTTAAATGTCGATTTAAGATTAACGTACTTCGAATTCATGCAGTTGATGCCGACATTTTTTGTTGGCAATGTGATTACCTCCGACTTTTTGGACAACAAATTGTTACATATAAAAACAAATAAGAACAAAAACATATTTACAGCTCGAAGGGATTGTTCTATGTCAACTACATTCGCTGGTAAGCGTCGGCATTTAAAAAAAAATCATAAGCCCAAAAAGATTGGATATGAGAAAGCAAACATAAAAGAGGACGCTGTTCTTCAAAAAAATCGCTTTTAATTCAGACCCGCAATTGTGTCCATCTGTACCTCAATCTTTCTCTTAAACCGCTGAAGTGACTTCTTCTTCGGTCCTAAGGTTTGGCTAAAAAGACCATTGATTTTTTAAATCCAAAAATACAGTTTTTTTTCCATAAAACTGTTAAGAAAATCTTAAATAAAAACATTTTTGACGCAAAAACTCGTGGAGAACTGGAGCCTAGTGGCCTACAACTCTCCACTACTGTGTGCATGTTGTTGGCAAGATTGGTTTTAGGAAAAGCAAATTTATCTCAAAAATGGCTCTTGAGGTTTTGATAGTCTTTTTCCTGCGTAATGGTAATATTGAAAGAAAACAGAATTAGCAGAATTTTTTTCATCTTAAAACAAATTGACAGAATTTTGAAAAATAGAATTTTTTTGAAGAATTTTGAAAAGCAGAATTTTTATACCAGAATTTTGACCTGTTCCCCAAAAAGTTTTATGCGTTAAATGTCAAATTCGGCTTAGTTTCCAACTTATACCAAACATATTGAAAAGTGGCCAGTGTGACCATTTTCTCAAAAACATTTGGGTGAATTTAGTAGCATTTTCAATTTGAAGCATGCATATAGGCAAACAAATAGATCATCATCATCATGCACGGAATTGTTCCTTTTTAAAAGATATATTCAAAGCCTTTAGATTGCCTATAGAAATATAGCTTTGATATTACTATTTAAATTGCCTTAATGGCGAATGTTTTCTTAATTCCTATTGTTCTTGCTCTGCCAACCAATCAGAACTAATTAGAAATCACAAAACTGTAAAACGTACAAAAAGTAATTTCGGGCAAAAATTAAATCCAAATGAACTAATAGAATTTCTTGTTTTTTTGCATGCAAGCAGGCTGCTGCAGAAAACATAAATACGTGCTCAAAGAAACTTCAACTTTATTCTATGCAATACACAAAGTACAAAGCTAAATGGGCGCCAATAGTTTCTAAAATTAATTTAGAATACGTATTCGTAGAACTATGTGTTTTTATAAATTTCAGTTAACTGTTTTATGTTTTATAATTGAATTTCTGTTAAATTAATGAGATTTAAGACAGCAGGTGAGAGTTTTTGTATGGTAGTTTACACGACTTACGAAATGCCATTATTTATGTCATATTTTAGGAATTAGTTCTAATCATGTTATGTGACAGAAAACATGGCGATTTTATCACTGGCGGGTAAGGTATAAATCTACTAATATAGGAATCAATAATTCAGTTTGTTCTGCCACAAACAAAAAAAGAATTTCGTTAATGTAATCTACTTAGTCACATTATTAAACATTTTGGCCTTATTCATTTCAAACACAATAATATTATTAAGCTCATTAGTAAATGTCAACCATAAAACATTACCTTAGCAGCCAATCGGAATTAAGTGTCCAAAAGGAGAAAGGACTTAATATAAAGATATTATGTGAATTCAAAAGGGAGAAGGCTTTATTTGTGTTTCCTGAAGTTGGTGCAGTTTTGGGCACCCAGAGAGTTCTTATTATACAAAAATAAATTATCCACAAGACAGGGAAAAACAAACAAACAAAAATAAATATAAAAATAGCACAAAAAAAAAAACAAGACAAAAATAACTTAACAACGTAAACGCCTTGCATAATATTAAAACTTTAATTTTCATCCCAACCAGGAAACACCACCACAGCCTTGCTATAGCGCTACCACGTTCACGTGACATAGCCAGAGAGGTTCCAGTTTCATTTAGATGACAGTATCCTGTCAAGGAGATGGGGAAACCAGAGGGTAGCAGGGTAAAAGGATGCATTAAACTGTACTGTTTTTCATTTGTGTTTTGAGATTGTCCTTTTTTATGTTAGTAGCTACAGCTATGTCTATAGCTATAGTTGTTGAACATTGCAAGTTCGTATCCAGACGGGGGTCATAGAGTAGCCCTTAACTTTCATTATACTCCTGAGAGTAAACACAAAGAAAATTACTATTCCTATTTTCGTGATCTCTTGTTGTAGAAAAATTAAAACTTCTTAATTTTAACTTTTAAGGCTTTATGTATATATTTGGTTATTTTTGTATATTTTTTCCTGAGCCATAAATTACATTCGACCAACCTCAGAGTTTATAACTAGAAAAGACAACAAAATCAGAAAAAAGGCTGATTATGGCATTTGGGATTGAGGAGGAGAAATAATTTAAAGATGGAAGCATATTCGACGGACGTCCCTTTCAACGACCGTCAAGGGAGCAAGTAAATCCGGTCGCAAAAGCAGACGATCGTTTTATCCAAGTAACCAAAAATATAATAAAAAAAATCCATCATAGTGACAAGTCGGAGAAATTTTATTTGACCCTAACGCTACATTCCAAAAATTTGTATAAAAACTAACCAAAAGAATAAAAACCTCTCGTTAAAAGCGACTGGGAGATGAGAAAAAACGTATCTGACTTTTTGGCTGTTTTGAGCTAGGGCCAATTTTGGCAACTTTGATATATTTACTATTTTTATTCTTGAAAATAGAAGCCCTAACTTGTATTTTTAATAATCAAAAACGCTTAAAATACGACAGGAAAACTTTCATCAACAAAACAAAAAAAAAGTTATGTAGATAAAAACAGAAAAACGCTTGAACGCTTGAAATGTCAGGTAGGTAATGATTAAAAAAATAATCAGCTGGGTTAAATTTGAAGTGCCTATACTGAGTTTTAAAACAAAATTTTATTTTATTTCAATATCCAAAAAATTCTTCTTTTTTTTTTTTGAAAATTTTGGAAGACAATTACCCCGGTCAAATTATTCAAAAAAGCATGAAATTGCATTTTAAGGTGGACAAGTTTTTTGTATTGAATCTGTTTGGGTACGCATCCTTTTTATAAAAACGATTAATTGGGATTTTTATCGTTAGGGAAGAGCCGCCATTTTGAAATGAGAGTGATTTTGTTTTTACAAGCCTTATATTAACTTGCAATGTTTGTTTGTATATATGTACAAAGTACATTATGCATGTATGTGTGTTCGGGTCAAATTTTGGAACTGAATTTCAAAACATTCAACCGAATGACACAAAAATTTGCATGTATTTACACGTTAAGTTTCGATGACAATGCATAGTATGGTGGATGACCCAAGATGGCGGACTATAATCTGTCCATTGTCCAATAATTTATATTGGTAGTACAAGGAAGATAAAATATTTTCCTTTCACTCTGTACATAACGGAATCCAATAAGCTATCTTTATTTTAAAGCTTTTATAGGGCTGACGTAGTGAGCACTTAAGTTGCCGCAAATCTCACAAAAATAGCAAATGGGTTACCAACTGTTTATTAATATTTATAGTCGAAATAATTTAGACCCCAATAAATTTAATCTTTCTTTTTCCACACCAGCAAAAGGTAAGACAACAGGTGCGGTTTTAAATTACTCCCAGTAGGCCTTCTTCTTTTTAAGGTAACTTTTCTCCTACCAGATTTTTTCATTTTGAAACAAATAAAACATCCGTTGTGTTATTCTTATCAAGGTTATAAAATTTGTTCAATTCAACGATCTCCTGCTTTTACTTTCTTTCTTAACATCTGTGTCCTTCGAAGAACTTTTAACCATTTTTGATGTAAATTTACACAACACAAAAATAATACCTCCTTGCTACCAAAAGCTCTAAAAAAGCTTGAATCCTGAAAGCTCTACCTATAGCAAAAACCAAAGAAAAGGTCTTAAAATTCGGGCATTCGAAACTCTGATTCAAAGTATTTTTTTTTTGTAATAACAAAATGTCAATAAGGGTTGATGGCAAATTGGCGATCAGTCTCCTACTCAGTCTCTTACTCCTTTCAGCTAGGAGTAGATAAATCATAGTGGGATGTACGTGAGTTCAGTGAAGATTACACAAACAATTTCAATGTAACTAAGTTATTTTGTTTCTTATTTCAGTGGCAATTGCTTAAGTTAAGTGCCGTGAGAGCAGCAACAGGCACCAGTGTTTTTGAAAAAAAAACTCTCCCATAAGGCCTGTACTGCAAATATAAATTGGACAGAAAATAATTAATTTAAGTGAAGTCCCATGATAAAGGTTTCAATTGAAAGGATTTGCTGATGACGAAAACCTGTCTTCAAAATCAAAGCATAAAATATTTGTAAAACAAAATTTTTCATTGAAAGAGATCAAAAACTCATGTTCTTTTAGTTCAAAAAAAGTTTTAAAAGGACATTTTTTGTATACAAAATTAAATATGTACATGAATCAACAAAAAAAAAAAAAATCGTGAATTTTCTAGTTTTTATCTAGATATAGTGCATTCTCGATTATCGCAACTAATTAAAACAAGGGTGGTTGCACTGACCGAGGATGTTGCAATAACCGAGTTAATATTTTTGTAGGCTCAATTCTAGTACGGGGTAATTAGATTTCATTATATGGAGCTCTGAGAAATAATTCAAACATGCAGTTTGACTTTGATATTCGAAAGGGTATTAGTACACGAGCCGAAAACCACATTTTTCACAATTGCACCTAGAGTCATTTGGCCGCCATTTTGTTTTTAACGGCTTTTTTTGTTATCAGACGTAACTCACGTATTTTTGACGCTACGAAAAAAAATTGTGAGACAAACTTGTAGAAAATTTAATTGTCTACAAAATATGTTAAGTAACTTTTTTCGATAAGTGCTTTTTTTAAAAAGTTATTCTGCATTTTCTTAAAATAAGTAGGGGTTGATTTTGGTAAATTCATCATATCTTATTTTTTTGTTTAAAAAAAAAAAAAAAATCGAAACAAAAGTTATAGTCCCTTCAATTATCTATAGTTTTAACCTTAACAGTTTTGTTATACGGCTTACGGTTCTCGCCCTGTAGCGCATTTTAATAGTAGAGAACTGTATAGAATCATATATTTTTAACTACTTGACTTCTGCTGGTAAATAGAAACCTCGAGGTTCGAAAGCAAATTAGTACTCGAGTCGAAAACATAATTCTTCACAACTGCCCGTAGAGTCATTAAGCCACCATTTTGTTTTTAAGGTTGTTTATATCTTCGCAAGTAACTCAATTTTTATTTATGCCAGACAAAAAAGTTGTAGAACAAACTTGTGGAACATTTAATTTCCAACAAAATGTTTCTTGTAACTTTTTTCGATAAGTACTTTTTTAAAATCGTACTGCATTTTGTTAAAAAAAAGGTTTTTTTTCAATTAATGGTAGAAGTTATAAATGAACCCCTAGAAATAAATGCAAACCAAAAGTTGCACTTATCTAGTCAATTTTTTTTTTTGAAGAGTTGCGATTACTGCGTCAACAATGATATAAATTCAGCTGTTGCGAAAATCGAGGAGTTGCATGAATCGAGAGTTGCATTAATCGAGAACGTAATGTACTTCAATTGACTTAGTTTCCGAGTTATACCATACATACTAAAAAGCGACCAAAATAACCACTTCCGCATCTCAAGGGTGAATTCAGTTCTATTTTAAATATGCTTTGCTTATGCCCAAAATAAATATTTGCCCTAATATTGGGTTGCCGGAAGTGCCATTTTTATGTTGATGGAAAATCGCATTTAAAGGTTTGGCAGCCTACTGCGTGAAAACTAACCGTTGGGATTTTTTAATTTCTTGACACCATATTTACCTATGTACATGGAAATACTCTTTCAAAAAATTTTAAACACATTTAGTTTAAGAAAAAATTAATTTCTTAAAAAATGACTTTGCCATGTACCCCATCAAAATCAAAATTATCTTATATTCATACACGTAGGTGTGTACGTCAAAACTTAAAGAAAAATCATATCCACTTACGGCATAAAAAAGGAAATATTTTCTTGCTAATGGTGTACGTGCATACGATTAAATTGATAGTTTTAACCTTGCCTTTTGTATACACATTAGGGTGGTCGTTAAAGTTTTTTTTTTTTTTTTGAGTTTTAATATTTGGATGGGCCTAAATCAGCTCTAAATTAAGAAATAAAAAATTCCTTATTTTTTTCAGATTTGTATACTCATCCCCTATAGTCGCTGTAAGGGTAAATTAAGCTCCGCCTTTTTTTAGAAATTCGCGTAAAATCTGCCGACAAAATTCAGAGCATGTAGGTGAGAAGTAGACAAGAAAGAAATCCTACTGGAGGGGGGCAATTTCTCCCACCGCCTGCATCAAATAGAAAAAAAAAATAATTAAAAAAAACGGCATTACTTGCAGTAATGTTTTGAAGCTTTTTGGAAAGCCAAAAGTCCATTTTAATAGTTGATTATTAAATAAAGTAATTTGAATAAACAATTTCAGCTAAATCTGTTTTCAAACCTATAAAAAAAAAAAAAAATTCTTCAAAATGTTGAGTTTGAAACAAGTTTTTGGTAAAACTGTTAATCAAACAAAATTAATTTAAAAACAAACAAGATTGGACTTTTGGCTTTCCAAAAAGCTACAAAACTCACTGTAAGTATTGCCGTTGTTTTTGAATTAATTGTTTCTATTTGATGCCAATATTTTATTAAGTTGCCCCTCCCGTCCAATCGGGAAGAGATATTACCCCCTAACGCAAGATTTTTTTCTTGTCTAGTTCCCACCTACATGGCAGATCTTACGCGAATTTTCTATAGTACCTATGCAAAAAGGGGGAGATTTAATTAACCCCTACAGCGACTATATGGGATGAAAATAAAAATCTGAAAAAATTAGGGAATTTTTTTTTTCTGCATTTAGAGCCGATTTGGGCCCATCCGGGTGACCTTTTTTTAACGACCACCCTAATGCACATACATAAATCAACACAATACTGAACATTTGAAGTTTGAAGACGTACGTTGTAGAAAAATGTTACAAACGTCAAAACAATAACCAAAAATTTTCATTAATTGTATGGCAAATTCGACGTAAACGCCAAAACCAACCGCTGGGAAACAATGCGTGAACTTGATGAATTTGATTGATGTAGTACATACGTACTATGAAAAACGGACACAAAGCTTGGAAAATGCTACAACTAAAGCATACGACTGCATGCTTTGTTCGAAAAGTGAATTTTAGCGTTTAGAGCGTCAAAACATAAACATAATAGATAATTATTTTTCAGATTAACCGCGTTATAAAAGTTTAAAGAGTGCACTTTTATAACGCAGCTAATCCGAAAAATAATTATCTTTTAATTAACAACAGCGAAAGCCTAAAAAGTTATACATCATTTAAAGTTTCTTTCTATAATTCAAAAATAAATAAGTAATATTAATATTTTTTTTTTTATATTCTTTTATAATTTTGCCAATATTTTGGGTAAGAACTGTGAAAACCCCATGTATTTCGTATGACAAATATTTCAAGTGCTTGCAAGCATTGTGTTAACGTTAACCGATTTTAATGAAATTTTTCACACATTTTTTTCAATTACCTTGATCACTTTTATCATTGATGAGAATAATTTAAAAATAAAAATTACAATATAACTGAACAAAAAAAAATCTTTAATCGTACGTGTCTTCCCCCATTAGCTGTATTCTCCTTTACCATCTTTCATACTTTTTTCTGATGATAAAATGAAGCTTGGAATTATACCAAGGATGGTTTTTGGTAAATGTTGGGTTATGAAAGTGCGCAAAAAAAAAAACTCAACTTCATATCTTGATGGACCGCGCAGAGTTTTAAACTTCAAGACATAGGCTGGAAATCTCTAAATCGTATGTGTCTTCTCCGTTACCATCTATTTTTTTGTATAAACTTATTGAATTTCATAATTTTTTGGTGAAAATTATGTGTCGTGTACTTTGTTATCAATTCTAAGAAACCACCGAGTTTCATAAAAATATAATAATTTCTAAACAAGAAAAACCTCACAACAAGCAACCGATTGTCTTATCCGTTACTTTGGGATGGCCGAGATGTTTTTCGTTTCCATCCATCCCACTCATAAAAGCATTGTTTTATATTCCATATGGTAAAAAAGTGACCTTTTTTAACTCCTATGACACCTTTATGTAGTTAATTATAAAAGTATGAAATAGGTTCACATAAAATAAAAAAAAAAATGTGTAGGTAGGTCAAAGACTCAAGCCCCGATCCCTTTGCACCAATAGTCTTGCTCGCTTAATACTCCGCTAACCTCCTTCACTTTTATCTTGAATTTTCTCATTTTAGACAAAAAGGAAAAGGCTTGCATTAATTAAAAAAAAAACTTTGTTCAAAAAAACAAAAGATTTGTCTTGCTATTATCAACCCATCTAATTAATAAATAAAGAGGAACATAAGTAGATAAAATGATAAATTAATAAATACAAATCTAGGAAAATGACTGACAATAATAAGAAATATCTGCTCTGATGCCAAACTGAGTATAATTTGTAAAATGGCTAATTATAGCTTTAAGCCTCACCATATTCCCTAACACAAGCAATATAGAAAAGAAGTAACACAAACTTAAAAACAATTTTACAGGATGACTATTGAAGAGAAATCTCCTTGGTAATTTCATAAGAGCAATATAAATAGCAAAGGAAATATTGGTACATCGCTTTCATCACGCTTATATAATTTGCACCAGAAAGTATTTCAGGAACAGTTTTACTCCTTTAACGTATTTACTTCCTGTCATAGAGGAAACAGGAGTGCTAAAGCAACAAACAAAACTTTAATGTCTGAAATGTGAAGCAATTTTCTAAGTTGGGTGTATAGTAACTGTTTGTTAAAAGAGCTAATACTGTTTAAAAAGACTGATGTAGGTACTCCCGTTAAAAGTGTCCCATCATATTTTAAAATAGGGTTTTTAAACCTAAACTTTTTAATATTTAAAAGTATTGACTCTTAATCAAAATTCGATACCATGTCTCAAAATGAAAATACATGACAGTAGTTCAATAGATTCAAGTCTTTTAAGTCTAGGATCCCGCCATAGGAAGACCTACCCTAATAAAGGTACCAGATAAGCCGTATACAGTTTTGTAGGCAGTGTCTTAAAAAACAATTTGCGCAGGGTTGCCAAACAATTTTTGGGGTTTTTCTATTATATGCCCCAACTTAGATGGGAAGTCTTAAGGATATGAAAAAATAACATAAAGGCAATTTAGTTCAAAAAATATAAACTACTTGATTTTTTGAAATTCGAAATTTCAGTAGGGCAAATGAGGGTACACAAAGAGAAAAGTCTATAGAATCTATTTGCCAAACGAAACGTGATAGAAATTTTTTTTTTCTCCAATCGGTAGATGTTCAAAATACAAGAAAATCATCATATATGTATATACAAAACAAAATTAAAAATTTGCAAATTGACATATGAACTTTTGAAAGTCGAGGATTGCAAAATAGAGGTTTCAGAAATAATTCACCAAAAATCAGAATAATGCTCTATGAAAAATATTTATATATGTTTTTAGAATAATTTTAAAAAATATAACCCTTTTCTTTTTTAATTGCGTTTATTCTTCATTTTTAGTGAAGTGAATTTTTGAGATTTGCACATTTATGATAAAACAAGTATTAGAGCCGATCGCATATTTTGAGAGTGGATGAGAGCTTAAAGAGCTAAAATCATAGCTCTTATTGATCGGAACATCAAGATTAAAGTCTTTAATCTTCGGAAAAATAACAGAGTATTATTTTTTTTTTCTTTAAAAGTAAATTGAAGTGTTAGTGACCATAACTCATAGACAGTGAAAACACCTTCCACCCTCTATTTTGCAATTCTTGATATTTAAATGTTCATATCTCGATTTGCAATTTTTTAATTTTTACTTGCGACATAGGTACTATATAAGGATTCGTGCAAAAAAAATTTTGAGATAACAATCAAACATGATATTACGATTATAGATAACACGGCTTCGTTCGATTTTCTTCAAACTTGGTACAAAGTGGTTTTTGATGATTATGCCCACACGTTTTTTTGATTTTTTTTTTAGAACCAAAAATAACGGTACCTGCCATACAATTTTTTTTAGCAATTTTACATAATCGAATATTTCTCAAAAACGGCTCGAAAACTTTTCTTAAAAAAAGAGTCAATATATTTATTTTAGTAAAGGCTTTCTTTGGGTGGCAAACCATTTTTCAAAAATGGTTTTTAATGGTAGGTACCTCCCAAAGAACCATTTTTTTAAAATTTTTGATTTTCTTTAGAACTGTACGACCGATTTCAATCATTTTTTATACAGAATTTTCCAAAAATTATAAATAGTTTTGTCTACCAAAATTTTTGAAATATGCTTCAAATTTTTTTTTGGAAAATCAAATATTTCGAAAACGATATGATCGATTTTTTTGAAACTCAATATTTAAGAATTTTTTAGCACTCTCTACAATATTTTTAGAAAAAATTTAACATTTATGAAAAAATAACGGTACCTTCAATACAAAAGTTAAAAAACCGTTAATCAAAATATATTTTTGCTTAAAAACGACTCCTAAGATTTTGGTTAAACTTTTTCATATACTTAAATTAGAACGATCTATTTACTACCAAAAATTATAAAATTTTAGCACTTAGCAACTATTAATAGTACCTGTCATAGAACGTATTTTTTTATTTTGAATTTTCTCGTTATCGGATAAATGGTTTGACATAGATGATTTTTGTATATACAAATTTCAGATAAAATTAAATAATATTGCTTATGAATATTTAATAAAAAAAAGTTTTTGGATTTTTAAAAAATGTTCTCAAAATATCTCAAAAACGGGTTGCAATTTTTTTTTTTTAATTTTGTTTTTATATACACATAAATATATACTTTAGATTTGCATACCAAAATTTCTTCTTAAAATTGTTTTAATAATTTTATATATACAAAATTAATTTTTTAAAAAACCGCTCCAACGATTTTAAAGTTTTTTCCGACACAATCATATTCAATCAAGAATTAAGATGGCATTCTGTTTTTTTACCTCAAACTGTTGAAAGCGTATTTCATGCTTCTCTACATTTTACTCTCATAATTTCCATGTTTTTATATGCAATTTTCTTAAACCTACAGTGTCTTGAACATAAGAGCAAGTACGTGCGACCCAGTCGTGCATTTTATTTTTTACATATACGATAATTTTCTTGTATTTAAAAAATTTACCTACAAAAGAAAAAAACTTTCTATCATTTTTCGTTTGGAAAATAGATTCGGGGTGAATATTATAACTAGGGGGTAGGTACAGGGGCGGACAGGGCCCCTGTTTAAATCTTTCCATTTTACAGTGTTTTTGTCAAATCAATTGTTAGACGTAACCTGTCATCAATTTTATTTGTTTATGGTGATTGAGTTTTCGAAAGAAACATCTTTTGTGTATAAAAAACGGACAAGCAGATGTGTATTGGGCAGTGCTGGCATTTTGTGATACCTAGTGATGGGATTTTTTCCAAATTTTATTTTTTCTATAAATTTTATATAAAACCTTTGCAAAAAAGCACTTGGTTTAAGCCAATGATGAACCAACGAAATTCAAGGAAATATTTAATTAAATCGTGGTTATCAAACAGAATTGGCAAATTAGTAATTTCTACAATTAAGTATTCAACTTATTAATTTTCTGTTCAAAATTTGGCTGAACAAACGCATTAAATGATAATCAACTAGAATAATCATTGATTAAAGTTGATGAGGTGTGAGTGAATAAACTGGACCTAACATAAGGATTGTAATCAATATTTGAAAATCTCGAAAAAAACCGAAAGGATCACCAAAAGATTTTTTTGTACTTGTTTTTTTAATTATAGCGACTGTTAAGAAACATAGTTCTAAAAGTACCTTACTTAATTTAAGTTTTCGAAACTGCCCCTAAATTTTGTGCAGTGGTATCATTGTTTGTCAAAATATTTGTGAACAAAAGTACAGCAGTGTTTTTTTCTTTAAGGATCAAAATTTTCAATAAAAAAATGTGGTGCAGTGAAACATTATCATATTAGAGCTAAATAATTTATTTGATTTTATCACGAAAAAAAATTGAAGAAAACTCGATTTTTGTTATTATTTATTTTTGGAAAACATTTAATTCGTCCCCTTAATTTCTTTTGACTAGTATTTTGATTTGACTAAACTGAAAGTCACACCCACTTAAGGTCGTCAATTGAATTTTATATTACAGAGACCCACAAGAAAATTTTTTGAAATTTTTTATGATTGCTTGAATAAATACTCAAGTTAATTAATCAGCCAGGTGACACAGCCATAAACTAAAAAAAACTGTTTCAGTAAAATTTACTTCAAACCTTAGAATTCAAAATTATACTTAATAGATTCAATATATCTATCAATAAATGTATGTTAGTTAAAAAATTATTAAACATAAAAAAATTGGCCCTGAGCAATAGATCCGAATCTAGCCTAAAGTCGACTTTAAGAAAGACATCCGCAGAAATAAGACACAAATTTCACCAGAAAATGCTTAGAAGCACCTCTAGCTAAGTTTCAAATGATCTAATCTTAGCATATAGAAGGGAAATGTGTGTTTTATTTCTACGGATGTTTTTGTTAAAGTCAACTTTAGCTAGATTCTGATCTATTACTCAGGGCCATTGACTTTCGAGAAATGCCTGCAATATCACAATATCAACTTTTATTTCTAACCATTTTGAGAGTAATTGTGTTCTGTGTCCCTTTTTCTAAAAGTCCCGGTAGGCCCTTTGACTCCCAGTCCACCCCTGGGTAAGTATGGTGTATTTATATCCATTTTAAAATAGTTAAGTTTCTGTTCTACACCTTCAACCTTCTTCATAATATCTAGTGATATCTTTGAGTGACCGCTCCTCCCGAATTTCATATTCTGTATCCGCGCCTGGTGAGACGTTTGT
>OY992530.1:54725599-54769803 GCA_963921185.1 Dasysyrphus tricinctus | reverse complement strand
TACAATCGTTTCCGAGGACATTGATATTCTTGTTTTGTTGACTGAACATGGAAAACACCACGCGAATGTTTTTTCTTCGGTCCCAAAAAATCACATGCACCAGAGAAATGGTTTTCCACAAAAAGTATAAAATGTGACACAATTGTATCAGACAACATTTTATTTTTGCACGCTGTATCGGGATGTGACACAACGTCAGCAACGTACTTCGCTGGGAAAATGAAATTCGTTACCACAATGGAAAAAAATGCTGGCAACCTTGCTGCAGAAGTGGAAATTTTTTTCGGACGTATCACCAGGTACAAACGTGGCTAGGAAACGACCAGGATCCGGAAATTGGGGTTGGAAAAAAATACAAAAATGTAAGTTCCTGTGATGACCACCAAGGAACCAGCTCGTCCCGAAATAATGAAGGTTATTTCTTGTTCCTGCGCATCAAAAATGTGGAGCGGCTTGTGGATGTCGCAAAGCGGGTTCAAAATGTTCCGCGTCTGTGCATACTGCAGCGGTGAAACTTGCAGCAATATCCCCAAATGTATTACAATTGCTGAAGATCATTGCGAAGATGAAAGTACCCTGCTCTTGCAGATTCATAACGATGAAATGACACCAGGCGAAACGATTTTTGAAGCTGATGTATGCGATGATGAAATGCTACCAGGACCTTCAAAAATCTCAAAATATTCCCCTTAATATTATTTGTCTCCCCTTCAAATACTATCACAGAGAAAACTTATTGTAAAATACACTTTGCCTCTTTTTTGTATCATTTTTTCAAATTATTCTGTTAATAAAAACCAATCAATAAATTTGAAATTCAATTAAGTTTTTCTTCGTAGTACCTAGGAAACCGCATGCAATACCTTTCACATTTGGATTGAAAAAAGATAACTCAGTTTTCAACAACTAGAAATGCAGGTGTCTTAAGTTTTCCGGCTGCTTTACAACCTTCTGTGTAGTGCGGATGCAACTCCACGTACCATGTATGTTAAATTTATTGTTATCATTACTATGGAAAACATTTTAAGTAATAGTTTTTATGTACGATTCACCAGATAAACATTTTCGAAAAAAAAATATATTCATGTTTTTCTCCTTACTCATAAAGTGTGATCCTATGAATTGGATAACTCGCACAATTCGTGGCCGATGTTATCGATCGACGGCTCATTTTATAGGTCGATACAAGAACTGAAAATGATTCTAAGAGCATCATCCAAAAAAATCAACGGTTACCTAGAAAACTCAAGAAAAGTCATAATACCCCCCAAAACACAACCCATAGGGGAACATTGGTCCGTTATATCTCAAAAATGAAACCACCTACAGAGGTCATTGATAGCTTATTTTATAGGTAATTTTATCTTCAACAAGATTGTAGTAGGACGTTTTGTTGTAAAATAAAATGCAAGTGAGTTATTGCATAAAAAACAAAACCAATCTCTTTTTCAAGATGGCGGGTTTTCCCTAACCTCAAAAATCCCAAAAACTCGTTTTTATGATCAGGAGACGTAGCCAAACAGATTCCATACAAAAAATTTTGTCCATCGAAAAATGCGATTTGATGCCCTTTTTTTGACTAATTTGACTTGGCTATAGTCCTTTTGAAACTTTTGTGTTGTGGGCTTATATTCCTTCGCCAAAAGTGGAATCAAAAAATATTTAATGAAAGCATTGCTTGAAAATACATTACCTAGAATCTTTTCTAGAGAAAAAACTATCGGTTGTTCAAACCTCACGCTTGAAAGAACGCTAAGGGCCACATGGGCGCCCGCAGAGGGGGTCAGAGGGGGCATTTGCCCCCCCCTAGAATGTCAAGTCTGGTTCAATTTTAGAATAAGAAAATAAATTGTAGGTATCCTACCAACCTACCACTAATGCAATTCAATTTTTGTCACTCAATAAATCGAATATCCAACAAATAATAATGTTTTTCTTATTCTCATGAAATTAGTATGTTATCGGTTATCTACTCAAGCCGTAAGAGCATTAGGTATTTGAAAAAAGTGTGCTAGAGAGATTTTGTAGGGAAGCACCAAGAAGACTACAAGTTCTCTTGCAAGAAAAAGAATAAATCCAATATTTCATACAAGGTCTTATTTTGTAAGTCGACTTTTATTGACTTTTCTGTAAGTTGAATTACCGACTATGTTTTTACCGACTTATTGAAATGTAAACAGAAGTCGAGAAAAATATCGTTTTGTCCGTATTTTTCAAGCGCGCGCTTGATAACATCATTCCCTAAACTATGATCTGACCAAAATTTAGACTTTCAAAATGTCGACTGTTGAAGTCTCAATTCATTAAATCTCGATCACTGCCGACATTTTGAAAATCAACATTTTAAAAAGTTGGTCAAATTTGTGTCTATATTTTTGATATGTCGGTCTTTTAACCAGTCGAAATTATTTTTGTCGAGATTTTAAAAGTCGATCTTACGGAGTCGATATTTAAAAAGTCGACACATCGTACCCAATCCTTTTTGTCTTATTAATTAAAGCAGTCGTGAAAATTATGTACACTTCTATAGTCGTGGGTCCACTGGACCCAGCTATGTTAATAAAAATTAAAGTATGAATTATTTATTTTTTTTTTCTGCCTAACTTTAAGAATGATCACGGTTATTGTTTTAAGAAAAAATCAACAATAGCCCTGTTTTTTAGTGCATTTTTACTTGAGATTATAGGTACTATAAGGCAAGTTTTGGATTCGTGCAAAAAAAAAATTTTGAGATAACAATCAAACATGATATTACGATGATAGAGAACTCCAAAAAAGTGGGTGGCAAAATTCTGTCTGTCTGTCTGTCTGTCTGTCTGTCTGTCTGTTCGTCTACAGCCTAAACGGCTTGATCGATTTTCTTCAAACTTGGTACATAGTGGTTTTTGGTGATTCTGCCGACACGTTTTTTTCATTTTTTTTTTAGAATCAAAAATAACGGTACCTGCCATACAATTTTTTTAGCAATTTTACATAATCGTATTTTTCTCAAAATCGGCTCGACAACTTTTCTTAAAAAAAATTCAATAAATTTATTTTAAGAAAGGCTTTCTTTTGGTGGAATACCATTTTTCAAAAATGGTTATTAATGGTACCTCCCAAAGAACCATTTTTTTAATTTTTGATTTTCTTCAAAACGGTACGACCGATTTCAATAATTTTTTTTATACAAAAGCTTCCAAAAAATATAAATAGTTTTGTGTACCAAAATTTTTGAAAAAATATTTTTTGGATTTTTAAAAAATGTTTCAAAATTTTTTTTGGAAAATCAAATATTTCAAAATCGACATGACCGATTTGCTTGAAACTCGGTATTTAAGACTTTTTTAGTACTCTCTAAAATATTTTGAGAAAAAAATTTACATTTATGAAAAAATAACGGTACCTTCCATACAAAAGTTAAAAAACCGCAAGAGAAAATATTTTTTTGCTTCAAAACGACTCCTACGATTTTGATTAAACTTTTTTCATATATAAATTAGTACGACCTACTACCAAAAATTATAAAATTTTACAGATAGCAATTATTAGTAGTACCTGTCATAGAACGTATTTTTTTATTTTGAATTTTCTCGTTATCAGCTATACGGATTTAGATGATTTTTTTATGTGCAAAATTCTGATAAGATCAAATAATATTGCATATCAAAATTTTCAAAAAAAAAGTTTTTGGATTTTTAAAAAAAGTTTCAAAAATATTTTTTGAAAATTCGATATCTCAAAAACGGGTTGACAATTTTTTTTCAAATTTTGTTTTTATATACACATAAATATATACTTTAAATTTGCATACCAAAATTTGTTTTAAAAAATGTTTTAAGAATTTTATATATAAAAGATTAATTTTTTTAAAAACCGCTCCAACGATTTTAAATTTTTTTTTCCCATACAATCATATTCAATCAAGAATTAAGATGGCATTCTTTTTTTCCACATCAAACTGTCAAAAGAGTTGTTTTATCCAATTTAAAAGTCGTATTTCATGCTTCTCTACATTTTTCTCTTATAATTTCCATGTTTTTATATACAATTTTCTTAAGCCCCCAGTGTCTTGAACATAAGAGCAAGTACGTGCGACCCAGTCGTGCATTTTATTATCTTCGCTTACATAAAAGGAGCATGTTAAATACAACAATAATTTGGTATAACTCCGTATTGTTGTTGTATTTAACATGCTACTTTTTTTTAAGCGAAGATAAAATGCACTAAAAAACAGGGCTAATCAGAGCTTGCATTTAATTTTTAATTTGCAATGAAAACAATAGGTCGCAATTCACCTGTCCTAAAAACATATCATTTAAAAAATACATATATGTAAAATAGTAAACAAATTAAAATCTTAAGAAACATTTTTCCTAGATTATAAGACATCCTCTTTAGAATTCCTGAAACAAAAACTTAAAATGTTTTCTGTAATAAATTCTGACATTGGTCAAATTACGTGAAATTAATAGCATACAAAACACACTGGCGCAGAGCAAATCATACTTTTTGCACTCGCCATTTAATTAAAATTTTGATTTACGCTATTTTCGTCATCGTCGCTGGAATTTTTAGCACTTAGCTATTGCTCCATCATATCGTCTCGATTCGATGAATGACTAAAGGGCCCAGCCCATAGAATCCGTTTGATGCCGTTGATGTTGCCGGATGCGACGGATTGAGTTAGCCCAATGAATGCGTTGACGTTCACATAATAACCAGTTGAAATTCAAACACACACAGAAAAAGTTCCTGTCAACGCATCTGCCGGAGAGAAAAAGTTAAAAGTTCGGCTACTCTGTCCGTTGCGTCCGACGCTTGCGTTGCTATTGGGCCAGCTCCCATAAGAAAACATGTATTTTATTGAGCTGTCAGTAGAATGCGTCGCCACAACGGACGCAACGGATTCTATGGGTCGGTGCCTTAATTTAATTTTTCATTTCACAAATTTGAATTAGAACTCAAAAACTAAATTAGTAACAGGAACAAATATATCACGAACCCACGCGTATGCTGAGGCTGACCTATGGGAACAGCGAGCCGAACGCGTCCGTCACTCTGCACTCACTTCGGCTTATAATATGAAGATACTAAGAAGTTGGAGGGAGCTGAGGTAACCGCGGCGTTTTTTACACTCGTTTAAAGGTTGAGTATAGGTCCATTGAACGACTGCAGTTAAGGTTTAAAAAAAACTATTTCGATAATATAATAATATTTTTATATATGTATCTAACGGGTGCCTGTTAATTATGTGCCATTCAATTTTTTGCAACAATGACTTATAGTTTCAATTTTTTAAACGAAGGTACATTTTACTTTTGCCCCCCCCCTAGCAAAAATCCTGCGGGCGCCCATGTAGGACCATTCTTTCAGTGCACTGTTAACTCTGAGATGAATCGGGGTTAGTTATTCCTGAAAATAAATTTACCTGGAGTTAACTCAGGAACAGTTTTTCAGTTGAAGAAAGGCCCTCAATTTGGTCAGTAAGTAAACGTGAGTCAACTTAGAGTTAAGAGACGAAAAAAACTGCAAATTTGGAGCCTTACTACAAGTTCCTAGCACGCTTGGTTCCTGAGATACACCATGTGACCTGCTTACTTCCCTGTGAAGTTAGCAGGTCAGTATGAAATTTTTTTCAAAAAAAAGGACTTCAAAATTGTGACCTAGCCTATTCTTGAAATGTAGTACCTCGTGGCTCGTGCGTAGGACTATCATGCCGAAGGTGTGGGTTCGATTCTCAGCCGTGCCTCCTAAAAACAGAAATGTTTTATTCGAGGAACTGCCTCTTGCGAGGAACTGACAAATCCTCCAAGAGTATACTTGGCATGAAAAATTGCTTCTCATTTAGCCGTTCGGACTCAGCAAAAAACTGTAGGTCCCCTCCATTCCTGCCAACAAACATGCACACAGGAATGGTTGTGAGTTGTAAGTCACTAGGCTCTGGTTCCCCACGAGCTCTTGCACCACCCAATTTATTTAATTTGTATTCTTGAAGTGCAAAAAAAACTGCAAATTTGGAGCCTTATTGCAAGTTCCTAGCATGCTTGGTTCCTAAGATACACCATGTGACCTGCTAACTTCACTGTGAAGTTAGAAGGTTACCAAATTACACCCTTATTTAGCGAACTGCAAAATCGGAAATAGAAATGCAAACAAAATGCAAATTCCTGTCAAGGTCCCATTTGCGTGGGTGAAAGTTGCCCTGCTAACATCACAGACGTAAAAACTTACTAAAGTTAATGCCTTATGGCTTAATAAGTTGCCGTTAGTAAGTCTTTAATTAGTTGTGAAAAATTTTATTCAACCTATGTTTTGTGGGTCCTTTACTCGCTTTGATATCAAGTTAGCAAAGCACCACATGAAAAGGGGTAAAAAATGTCTACGTTTTTTGGGTTCCTTGGTTAACTTGATATCGAGTTTGTATAACTTCACCTTGAAAAGGGGTAAAACCTACTCCAAACGAATGGTTTATGGCTTAAAAACTCATGGTTAATTAGTCGTTAGTAATTTTTGACAATTTAAAATTTTTCGTTATGTGTTTTGTTCAAAGAGTGATAAGAACGTCAAAAAACTATCATTTATTGCTAAGTAATTTACCGTTAATTAGTAATTAATTAACTGTGACAAATTATATTTTTCTCCCACTGAAAAACTAGCCCTTACAGTTCGCAGTACTTTCTGTGGTGGTGGCCTTGATAGTGTGGAGTGATTATATAAAATGTAAGAACACAAATTACATTTATCATTCCCAGCATCAAAGAGTAAGCAGCAGGCTATGCTGTAAGTGAATCATATGCGTCTTTTTAATGAGCAAACATTTAGGTATAAGGTGTTTTGTTGACGATGAACGTTTCAACCAAAAACAAATAAAAATATTTAAAGTTTTTTAAGATACAGTGGAAATTACATAAGTTGAACTCCCAAAATGAAAGAAAAAAATTCAAGTTCGAATGATAGAAATGAGACCAAATTTTTAGTTTTACTGTTAAATTATATAAAATGGAATTTAAAAAAAAAATAATTTTTGAATCTGTAAGAAATTAGAAGTCATTCGTTGCCGTTCAATTTAGAGACAGCCTTGTCAACACAACACCCAAACCACCAAGGGACAACCGGGACGGAACACCCCGAGAGCATCAAAGTCAACCGACTTTTAATTTTAAGTTGACATGTATAATATATACTTATATTTCCTATTAAATCTAAGCCAATGTATAACAATAGGCCCCCTATGTGCCATAAGATTTATATTCTTCAATGTATTTAATAGTCGTAAGTTAACTCAAATTGTATATAAATGTTCAATAAAAAATCGTTAAATCGTTAAATCGCCTTGTCAACACTTTCATGTTTAATATGTTTTTTCTCCTTGGTGTTTTTTCGTTTCATGAATTTTCAGAAGTTTTTTTTGTACGTTCTATGTTCTTCGGTAGCCATAGTTGGAAGTTATAGCCACATTTGTCTTTTTAACACCACTCTCCTGCGAAATTAATCAGTGCTCAAGTTTTTTTTCAAGAAAGGGGTTTCCCGATCAAGGGCAAGGATTTATAACGTATCTTCTAATAACGTAGACTAATGACCAATTTCATAAACAAACACTAAAATTACTTTTACCTAAACTCCTTCTAAATTTTATCAGATATTTAAAATTTTTCAGTTTCACCAATGTAGAAAAGGGATATTTTAGGGATATTTTAATTTGACTGAGTTTGCTCACATCCCTGGATTCAAAAAAAGAGGTTGTTTCCCTCGTACATGCGCAGTCTATGAGAAAAAGTGAAAAAGCATTATGGATGAGTGAAAATTATTCTGACAGCAAAATATTAGCTGTTGTTGACTGGAATAGCTTAGCAAAAAAGACTTTTAAAATTTAATGAGCCAAAAACGGGCTTTTAGTTTACAAGGGCATTTAGAATCTTTCTAAATCTAAAAGCATTGGTGAAACCAAAAAACATCATTTAAAGGCTAAAAGGCTTTTTAATTATTTAAAAGCCTTTCGTGAAATCCGCCATAAGTTAATTAAAAAAAAAAAAAAGAAATTAGAGAAAATTTTCCAAAAATTTCGAGTTAAGGAGACATTTTTGCATCAAACGCAATCCAAAAAATTCGAAATATAGAGAAATTCGAGTTACAGAAGTTCGAATTACGGAGGGCAACATTCATGAAAATAAAGCTGAAAAGTCAAAGTTCTCAATAAAACTTTGAGTTATAGAGAAATTCGACCTAAAGTAGTTCGAGTTATGGAGGTTCGACTGACCAAAAATGTTCACGATACCTTTTAGAAAATTGTATTTAGTTTTTACCTCAGTTTTTAATTTTTTTTAACTGTTCCTGCCTACATTTGATATGTCGAATGTGGTAGACGTAGAGGTAACAAGTCCTTTAATGGGAGTGGCCTTACAATATTGGAATATTATTTTTCTCAACCTGACAGATTAACAACTGCTCAAATCAAGCTATTATAGTTTTGAAGGAACGATATTGGTCAATTTGAATACAAATTTTAATACTTCAAAGTTCAATCACAGTTTTAAGCCAGTTGAAAGATAAGAGACCAAACTATGCTGTGCCTTGTTTTTAATTATTTTAATATTGTTTTTTATGACACTTCTAGCCTATTAAATAGCAGTATTGTTCATCCACACATTTTTCGATTGTACGATGACGTTGAGATAAACTTCTATAACTTATAAAGTCAAATTACTAATAATATTTTGTGATATTATATTTGCCCTCTCTAAAAGTACTTGAGAGTGCTAGGACGCCATATGGCCCTAGGCTCAATGATAGGAAAATCCCTATGCACCCCTCCGCGTGGTAGAGGGCGGGTAACGCTAACGTGCAGGGGGACCGAATGGATGCCGGGATAAGCAGACAACCCAGCTATGCTGGTCAGGGCACAAACTTGTCCTTGGGATGGTTAAAAGCCCCCTTAAGACGTATAAACTGCAGGTGGCGGTCAACGGCATGATAGTCTGGTGGCGGAGGAGCGTTTTTTTTTTTGTTAAAAGGCCAACGGCAGCAGCAGGTAGCGTCTGTAACCCATATTGGGCAGCTACAAAAGGCGTCTGTTTTCCCATAGTGGGCAGCCTCGAGCAGTTATGTGTTTGACCATACAAAAGGCGGGTGTGCCTGTCAAATCTGAGCTTATGCATGTTATTAATCGTATCTCGGAAAACACCATGGTGGAAGGATATATGCTAATACATGAAATATGACAACAAATGAAAAAGAGTCCCCAAGAGGTAACCATTTTATGGAAAATCCTTCGGCTGCTTCGGCTGCTGTAAACCGCACATCGGATTTGGGGGTGCGGCATCTTTCGTGTACCAGCCTCAATCAAGACGCCATAGCAATAAATGAATCGTTAACAAATAGAAGAAGTCTTTTAAGAAGAGCAAATGATACTTTTGGCTACCGCATACGTACGAAAATCGGAGCATGGAACGTTCGATCCTTGTACGGCGAAGGAAGATACGAGCAGGTTGAGCGTGAAATGCTTCACCTTAAGATCAGTATCCTGGGCATCAGCGAAACTAAGTGGAGAGGAAGAGCCGAATACAGAGCTGACTCTGGGCAAACGAGAATGCTGTATTCCGGGGAAGATGAAAGAGAGGGTGGCCAAAGGTTGCATTGTGTCGGAATTATGTTGAACGAAGAAGCGAGGCGTAGTCTTATATCCTGGGCGCCCATTTCTGCAAGAATAATGACAGCAAGGTTCCGTTCAAAAATTCGCAACGTCACAATAATTCAGTGCTACGCCCCCACAAATGAAGCGACCGAGGAAGACAAAACCGCTTTCTACACTCATCTTAACTCAGTTTACAGTGGTGTTCCAAGAGCCGACATCATAATTGTCATGGGAGATCTCAATGCCCAAGTCGGATCAGACAACTACAGTCTGGAACGCGTCATGGGGAAAAATGGCTTGGGGTCACGAAATGAAAATGGCGATTTGCTGGTCGATTTTTGTAACGCTAATCGTCTTGTACTGGGTGGGACTGTGTTTAAACAAAAGACTTGCAACAAAATCACCTGGGTACATCCGGATGGTCAAACTGAAAACCAAATTGACCACATCATGATTCAGCAGCGATGGAGGAAGTCAATGTGCGATGTTCGAAGCATTAGAAATGCCGACATGGGAAGCGACCACCATTTGGTTCTCATGAGTCTCAAGCTACGAACTGCAGCTGTACAACGTCAATCACAGGGTGCAGCAAGGAATTCGAAGTTCAATACAAATGCTTTAAGTGATCCCAACATATGTCGTAACTATGTCACCAACCTTAACGACAGAGCTTCGTCATTAAACGGAATACAACATTCAACAATTGATGAGATGTGGGGTGATATAAAAAGTGTTTTTATGGATGCTGGATCCGAAACTGTACCCAAGCAGTCGAGAGTTAGAGACTCTTGGATATCCCAAGACACCTGGGATAAAATCGAGCTTCGCAAATCGTTAAAGATGCAAATAAATGCCGAAGCGGATGCTCAACGAAAGGCTGAATTGCGAAGAGAGTATCGCTTAGCACATAAGATGGTCTATCGCTGTGTGAGACGTGACAAGAGGGTGAGGTTAGACGGTCTCGCAGAAAATGCAGAAAACGCTGCAAGAAGAGGAGATATGAGGGAATTGTACCAAATATCCAAGGAAGTTGTCGGGAAGAAAAGCAACACCAATCATCCTGTAATGGATGTGGATGGTACACTTTTGGTATCAATCGAGGATCAGCTGCGCAGGTGGAAGGATCACTTTTGTGCCTTGCTTAATGAGGATTCTGTCGAGCAGAGTGCTGAAGTGCCCCAGCTTAACGAGATGCGTAGATCATAAAGGGGTATTGACATCGAACCCCCTACAGTACTGGAAATTCAATCTTCGATAAATCTTCTCAAAAATAACAAAGCAGCTGGACTTGACGGTATACCAGCCGAGTTCCTGAAAGCTGACCCTGTCAGAACGGCTAGTATTCTACACCCGTTGATACAAGCTGTGTGGGAAAATGAAATCTATCCCAGCGACTGGAAGGATGGTGTAATTTTTAAGTTGCCAAAGAAAGGTGATCTTAAGAATTGCAACAATTACAGTTTTGTCCGTTTTTCCAAAATTAATGGCAACCATCATTCTGGAGCGGATAAAGGTTAGAATCGAGTCTACACTCAAGAGGCATCAAGCTGGTTTCCGCAGTGGGCGGTCTTGTGTCGACCATATCAACACTCTGCGTATCGTTCTTGAGCAGTCTGCGGAGTTTCAATCACCGCTTTACCTCATGTTCGTGGATTTTGAGAAGGCCTTTGACCGAGTCAACCGCGAATGTATATGGAGATCACTTCTTGGTAGAGGAATCCCCCCAAAAATTGTTGCCATTATAAGAGAGTCCTATAACAACGCTAGATGCTTTGTTTTACACAATGGGCAGCTATCCGACTCTTTCGAAGTGCGGCAGGGTGTGAGACAGGGAGATGTTCTATCGCCAATTCTCTTTCTACTGGCGATTGACGATGTTTTGACGGCCAGCGTTGGAACAGCAGAGACGCAGGGCATTCAATGGAGACCGTTTGAAAGGCTTACCTACTTAGACTATGCCGATGATATATGTCTCTTGGCAAATAACATCAGCGGGCTGAACGGGATGTGTCAAGCTCTGAAGGTAAAAGGAGAGGCGAGTGGTCTTAAAATAAATAGAAAAAGACAAAAATAATGCTCACAGGCCGCTCCACACATCAGCGTATTTTAATACAGGAGACGCCAGTTGAAGAGGTTGAACAATTTAACTACCTTGGAAGTATTGTTTCAGCAAATGGTGGTACTGATCTGGACGTTAAAAGTAGAATAAATAAAGCTCGCGCAGCCTTCGGTTCTCTCTCCCAAATTTGGAAATCATGTCAAATCTCCTTGCGCACAAAGTTGAGATTCTTCGAATCCAATGTCAAATCCGTGCTGTTATATGCTTGCGAAACCTGGAAAGTCACAAATACCATCTCAAAGAAATTGCAGGCTTTTGTGAACCGTTGTCTACGCCATATTCTAAAAATTCGCTGGCCACAAATTATATCAAACGAGGAATTGTGGCGCAGGACAAGTCAAGAGCGGCTGGACGTTGACATAAGAAAGCGTAAATGGCAATGGATTGGTCACACACTGAGGAAACCAAACGATGAAATAGCAAAGCAGTCATTTGAATGGAATCCTCAGGGTGCACGGCGGGTTGGAAGACCAAGAACAACATGGAAATCAACAGTTCTAGCAGAAGCAGACTCCCAGAGAAAGACGTGGCCACAGTTAAAATATCTATCTGCAGACCATGAAGGATGGAAACGATTTGTTGGCACCCTTTGCCCCAACCAGGGTTACAGGACTTGATGACTAATAATATTGGAAGCAAACCATTTAAGAATTCATGCCATAATTTCTTCAAAATCCCAAGATAAGTCGGTATATTGTAGCTTTGCACTTATTCTGGAATTAACCATATCCACCTGTTAATATGCAAATCCACTGATCAAAAATGTAACTATGTATTTATTTCATTATTTTCAGCAGATTTTCTTAACACTGGCAAAATTACTTCTGTCCCTCTCTATTGATCTATTCCCGAGTGCATGGAAAACTAAATTTGCATCAACCTGCTTGAAAAGGCTTACTTTCATCTAGGTGCACTTACGTCCCTTCGTTTGCAGGATGAGACTAAGGGGTTCTACACTTTTGATCATACCTCATCATAGTGTCCTGTAACCCCGGCTGGGACATAAGGCGACTTAATGATCATACCTAATTGATTATAATTGATGGGATTTGTATAAAAAAATGTTTAACCTTAAAGAAAACTACAAGAAACTATAGGTACTAAATTTTGTTGAAATTTCGTTTGCGTCTCAAATATCTTGAGAACAAACTATAATTTGACTTTGGGCTGTTTTTATTCCACACCCAATGGCCATACAAAATTTTGGATAGGGTTTGCAAAATAAATGAAACAGTTTATTTTTTAATCCAAAATACTACAATATACTATACCCACACTTTTTGGAAAATATTTGTTATCTCAAACGCATATCTCTTGAACCAACACTGAACTCGATTGTGGGTTGATTTTATTCTAATACACACAATGATGACGTAGTCAAGAACTGAAAGCGTTTTCAAAAATACAGGATTGACAGTTTTTAAAGCAAGAAAACAATGCCTACAAGAAAATATTAAACTAATCTTCAAAAACATTTTCCTTTTCCTGATTCTTGAGAATTATTAATTATATCGACACCACGTGATTTTATTCTGCCACACAATGCTGTAATTAAAAATTGTTGTAGTTAGACACCTCAGAAATTTAATAAACTGTTTTTATTATCAAAATTGTAACAATAACAATTCTTAAACAATTTCTTATCTCTAATATCTCGAAAGCAAACAATAATAATTTCTCTGCAGTTTTCACTTGATTGCATATTGTTACCTGATATGCTCTTGATTGGTGATTTTTAATAAAAAAATAACATTGGGTCTCTAGCTTCCGAAGACACCAATGGGAAGATAACAGTGTTTGTCAAACCCAGCCAATTTTTATTTTTTTTTATTTGATAAAAGTATTTAATATAACTTTTTGAAATAAGGAATATAATATTTTCAATGGTGCGAAATGATTTTTATTATTTTTGTGGATTATTTGTATATACCTAATTAAACTAAAACCAAATGAAATAGCATCTCTTTAAATATATTTTAAACTTTCTCTTAAAAGCACAATAAATTATGCATTCTGATTTGGCAACATGACACGAAACAAAAAATTTAATAAATCGTTTTTCACTTGAAACGATATTCAAGTTTCAAGGTCTATAATTCTGTATGTTTTTGTAATAATTCAACTTAACTGCTTTATCTATTAAGTTTAATTATTTGCATATCCGAATTTGAATTTTGAAATTCCCAAATGGTTAAATTTTGTTTGCCTCTCACGTTATCTCTATGAATTGAGAGCATCCTACGCTATAGATAGGTACATTTATGAATGTACTATTTATATGAAATATAGAATTCTATGTGAAATCGTGCACCTCACGCTCACCCTTTAGATATAGGATATATACACAGGAAAGAGAGACTTAATGTGGTTTCAAGATTTATGTTACAGCCCTTGCACTATATTTTGTTTTCATATAGTTAAATCTAAACCTATACAATAAGCCATATCAAGGCATACCTACCTACCTTTTCTCTTGATAGATTCATAAATTGGATAGGAGCACAGCCTCGCCTCGTACTGAATGGAAATGGAAAGAGAAAAGTCGTCAAATAATTTATTATTCCCCAATGTGTTGTAGAAATGTCAGTAAAAGTTGTTTTTGGCCAACCGCAAGGGGGCAGCACAATACCTCTCAGCCAAACAAAACGAAAATAGTTTATTATATTTTTGTCAATAATAATACTTATATACGCATTAATATTATAAAATTGACTGCATATGCACATTCACATACACACAGCATACATACATACAAATATTGTAGGGAGAAGTTTTAGGGTGCTGACACATTGCATGTTCAAAATTGTAAAACATTGACATAATCATCGAACCGACCAATTGACAATATCAGAATTTTATTTATGTAAATTATTTAGCGCTGTTCTGGGGTTAATGTGATATGGCTTTTTTGCTTCCTGTCTATACTCACTTGTGTATCCTTTATTATTATTATTATTTTTTTTTTTTTTGAAGGCATGTTTCACACCAGAAAATATTCAAACACGAATCAGTGAATCGAAACAGGGGAATCGATAAATTGAGAGGTAAATTGCATGTTTGTTTATTTATTGGCACAGGAAGCCATGGAATAGAGTCGTTTTCTGTTCCTGGGATTGGGATACTCACTGACGCACGCACATTTGTCATGCTTGAATGGCATAGTTAGCTCACCTGAAATGAAAACAAAAATATGAGAATGAATTAGTCGAGAACAATAGAAATAACCAATTAATTATTTATAGGTAAATCAATAAAAAATGTTTATTTTTTATTTCTTAGTATTTTTTGTGTTTTTTAGTATTTTGTTCAAAAACTATATTCCTATCCTACTATGGCAGAGTGCAGATTATAAATAGAAATTAACTTTTTGAACATATTGTTATTTATTGTTGACCTAAAGAGAATTGATTTGGTTGAATTGGTTTGGCAAACAAAAAAAAAAATTTTGTTGAACATAATTTTTAGAAATCTAATATTAGTCTTTAAATAAATATTTGGCATACAATTTAAACTCACTTAATAACAAAATAAAATTTAAAGGAAAACCAAATTCTAACAATCTTTTCGAAACTAAAGAGTTGAGTTTTGCAGATATTAAGGTATAAATTTAATATTTTCATCAATATTTTGTAAATTTGAATATTTTGGATTAAAAAAAAAATGAATTAAAAGATTAAAACCTGTCAAGCATCTACTAAACACTAAAGTATTTTAGAACTTTAGTCCTATCAAGTAAAAGTTCTAGGTACTGGTACTTGAACTTGTTAATTCTTTTTAAGGCCATTTCATCAATTGTCACAAAGTCAAATCTGGTTTATCGTTGCCGTAGTGAGTTGAGATTGCTCGGTGAATCAAACTCTGTCACCCTTCGATGGGTCCCGGGACATAGTGACATTTATGGTAGTGAAATGGCAGATGTACTGGCCAAAAACGGTTCATCGCTTGAACCGAGCCAATCTGTACCCTGGGTACTTAAGCCACTGGAACAGGAAAAAAATAGAATTCATCAAAGCTTCCTCAAGGCCGCTAATGACAGATGGTCAGGAATTGACACGTGTCGGGTTTCGAGGAATCTCTGGCCAGATATTTCCAAAGAAAAAACAAGGTATTTACTTAAGCTAAGCAGACCTCAACTGTCTCTCTTGGTTGGAATCCTAACAGGTCACAACTCAATGGGAACCCATCATGACCAGAATGGGCATCAGCTCATCTGATCTTTGAAGAGGGTGTCAGGACGAAGAGGTGGAGGAGGGCTCATCCCACTTCCTCTGTTAATGCCCCAGCCTAGCCAGAACTAGAAAATCATCAGCCCTCGGAGAATATTTTTTCGATGAACTGGGCGACGTTTCATTTTTGCCACTTAAAAGCATCCTAAAATTCATTCAGAATTCAGGATGGTTCAGGGAGGCACCCCCTTCTTTAACTCCCACTAACTCCCTCCCCTTACCCTTCATTTACCTACATCTTACATATCCTGGAGAGCGCAATGGATCCATTGAGATCCAAGTGAGGTGATGTGGGCCACCACATCACCACCCCTTCTAACCTAACCCAACCTAATTCTTTTTAGGTTTTATTGAGTAATGTTTGCTTCAACTATTAAGACATTTTAATATAAATTTTATTAAAAAAAAGAATTTTTTGAACAAAAGACCAGAAACTGTACCTAAACCAAAAGCTAGCATTGAATAAGGTTACCCATTTTCTGATCCAAAATTGTGCAAATGGCTTGCTTTAAGGAACTGTTCAAGTACTTGAAAGTACCTACAAACTGGGCCCTATTTCATAAAAATTGACGGGTGACAGTTCTACAAATTTGTTGCACTTGTCTGACAATTTGTTGGTTCATAAAATATTAACATGTGACATAATTGTCATTCAAATACAACGACAAATTTGTCATGACAATTTTGTCATTGTCAGATTTTAAAAAAATTGTAACTGTAGTTGGTTACAAATTTTTCGTGACAATTTTGTTATTGCAAGATTAAGAAAAACTCGTCATATAGCTATCACAATCTTTTAACAGTTGTATTAATGATAAATCTAGGTGGTAAGGCCCAAGTCCACATAAAAAACAATATAATGTACATTGTACATACTCGTACACACATATAAAATAGTATTGTAATATTTATTTATAAAAATAATAAAATAAGTTTTACAAAATTTAGCTTAACCTTGAGCCATTAAATATATGTAGGAAAACAAATTGATGAGAATAGCAAAACATGCTAAATGTTTTTCCAAGTTAGGCAAGCCAACAAAGAATTTCAAATAATTTTTTTTTCGGAATTTCAAACTTTTTCGTCTGTATATTCTTTTGAGCAGTCAAAAAATTTTCTTAAAGGTTCGATTATTTCTAGCTTATTATCGATACGAAATTTTCTTTGAAGCGATTCATCATTTTCACTTGAAAAATATTATCAAGCTATTAAAATTGTACCTTTCACTTCATTATCAACACATGACCGAAAATATGGCACCTACTATGACTTGCGATTCGCTGAATCGAAATGTGACTATGTGGAATTACTGTTTGCGACTCGCCAGAGTTAAATTCGCCTAAAACGACTAAAATTTTGAAAATTTGAGTGTCTCTCAGTACCTTTAGTGGACGTTCGCCTCTATCGTCGATTTCAAGCTGCAATTCTTGAAACAAAATCGGAATTTTTATTTTTGAAAAGACGACCGTTTGAGTTGAGTCAAACGTTCGACTCGGGAATCGCAAGTCATAATAGGGGAAAGGGGCATAAATTGCCTGTCACAATTGTCAATCGAATACTGACAAATATGGCAATTATATATTTTCTCTGTCTCATTAGAAAGTTGTCACTTAAAATTTGTCAGACAATTCATGGCAATTATCACACAATTAATTCGTGACAATCCATTGTCATGAGAAGGTATTTTATGAACCAAAAACTTGACAATTGTCGCATATATTCTGAAAAATATATAAGATTATCGAATTGTTTTTGGAACAGAAATTTGAAAATTGTCAATTTTTAATTTTACATATTGTCAACTGTACCTACTTACTTATCCGGCTCCCGATCCATGAAGGGTCTGTGTCTGAGATAATGCGGTCTTGCATCGGTTGCGGTCCCTCGCACGCTCCCTCCAGTCGTCGAGACCCATCAAACGCTCTTGCGTCTGTGACCGCCTGGTCCCTATAGCGGAGGTTTGGTCTTCCTGGTCGTCTCGAACCTGCGGGCTGGGATTCGAAGATTTTCTTGGCTGCAGCGTTGTTGTCCTTTCACTCGATGTGGCCGAGCCAGTGTAGTCGACGTATTTTGGCTCTATAGACTACATCCACATCTTGGTACAGCTCGTACAGTTCACGATTGAATTTTCTCCTCCAATCGCCCTCTTCGCATATTTAGGACCAAATATATGCCGAAGAATTTTTCTATCGAAAGTACCCAGTATCAATACCCATTTTTTACTTATCGTCCAGCACTCGGAGCCGCAGAGTAGAACTGGTAAAATTAGCGTTTTGTATAGCGTGCACATTGTCTTTCGGGAAAGGATAGTTTTGAACCCATTTGTTTGGCCAAACCGAAGTAGCAGCGGTTCGCTAGGGTAATTCTTCGTCGGATTTCCACTAAGGTGTCGTTCGTGGAATTGATGTTTGTTCCGAGGTAGGTGAACTCCTTGTCTACCTCGAAATTACTGCTACCAACAGTGACGTTTTGTCCTAGGCGATGGACTGATGAGGCTTTGTTTGTTGATAGCATATACTTTGTTTTGTCCTCATTCACTTCAAGACCAACGCGTTTCGCCTGTTCATCAATAGCTGTGAATGCTTCAAGTACAGCTCTCTTGGAGCGGCCGATGATGTCGATGTCGTCCGCATAGCCAAGCAGCTGAGAAGACCTGTTGAAGATAGTGCCTTCCATGTTTACACCACTCTTGCGCACTATCTGCTCCAGGACTAGGTTGAATAAATCACATGATAGCGCATCTCCTTGTCTGAACCCTGTACACGTCTGGAATAGCTCGGATGAGCTGTTACCCATCTGCACGTTGCACCGCGTATTTTGTAACGTCATGCAGCATAGCTGGATCAGTTTTTTCGGGATCCCGAGTTCCGACATCGCCAATAGAAGCTCTTGGCGACTTATGCTATCATATGCGGCTTTGAAGTCGATGAATAGGTGGTGGGTCTCGACTTGAAATTCGTTGGTCTTTTCCAGGATTTGCCTCAATGTGAAGATTTGGTCTATCGTTGATCTGCCTGGCCTGAAGCCACACTGGTACGTGCCGATCATAGTGTTGCAGAAAGGTCTTAGACGCTCACATAGTACGTTGGATATGATCTTGTAGGCAACATTAAGCAGGGATATGCCTCTGTAGTTCTTGCAGGACATAGGATCGCCTTTTTTGTAGATTGGGCATATAGCTATTCGACCAGTCGTCGGGCATACTTTCCTCCTCCCAAACTTGGTTGATGAGCTGGTGCATGCACCCTACCAGAACATCTCCTCCATACTTGAAGAGTTCCGCTGGTAGGCCATCCGAGCCGGCGGATTTGTTGTTCTTAAGCTTGTGGATGGCTTTCTTAACCTCTTCAGTACTGGGTGCTGGGACTGGATCTTCATTGACTGGTCTAATGCTTCTTTGTTCCTCTATTGCCTCCTCTACATAATGCCCATTAAGCAGCTGCTGGAAATGCTGCTTAAACACGTCTACAATTCCCTGTGCTTCGGTGACTAGGTTCCCTTCGCTGTTTCGAAGAGCTTGCGTGCCAGTCCTATAACCAGATGCCAGTTGCTTGGCTGTTTTGTAGAACCGGCGGGTGTTGGTGGCGGTGCTGGACTCTTCGAGATACTTGAGCTGAGAGGCTGCGGATGCTCTTTTCTTTCTACGCAGGGTTTTTTTCTCTTTCCTTCTCTTTTCACGGTACTCCTCTCTTGCTGCTCTTGTTTTCCGTTGCAGCATTTGCATTCGTGCATTTTCCGTCTCCTGCTTCAATACCGCGCATTCATCATCATACCACGGGTTCTTTTTTCTGGGTGGTTGATAGCCTATGGTGGTCTCGGCTGTCTCCTTAATAATGTCGCGATACTGGTTCCACTGGTTGTTGACGCTTGTGGCTGGGTGTACGGCAGAGAGTTTCCCGGTCAATTGCTCACTGTAGTCTCTGGCTTTCTCAGATGTGCTAAGGCATGCGATGTTGAACTTCTTTCTTTGGGCGGTCTTCGTTTTCTTTTCGTTGGACAGTCGGGCTCTGAACTTTGTCACAACAAGAAAGTGGTCAGAGTCCACGTTTGCACCTCGGAAAGTTCGCACGTCCAAGATGTTCGATGCGTACCTTGCGCCAATTAGCACGTGGTCGATTTGGTTGGCCGTTCGACCATCTGGAGATCGCCAGGTTGCTGTGTGTATCCTTCGCCTGGGGAACCTAGTGCTACTTATCACCGTATTACGAGCTGCAGCAAAGTCGATTAGTCGGAAGCCGTTGTCTGTTGTCGTTTCGTGGAGGCTGTGCTTTCCAACTAATCCGCCAAAGATGTTTTCCTTTCCGACTTTAGCATTGAAGTCTCCGAGCACGACTTTGACATCGTACTCCGGACAGGCTCCGTAGGCTCCGTCCAGGAGGTCGTAAAACTCCTCCTTGTTAGACTCCTCTTTTATTTATTTCATGAAAAAACGCATTGAAAATCTCCAATATCAAATCTATTTAAGTAGGCATAAGTAACTATTTATTCAATTCAAAAAACCTATGTAGGTATTTTAATTTGTGTTTCTTTTTATCATAATCTTTATGTATTCAACTTGTTTATGTTAGGTAGGATTGATACCAAAATCGATATTATATGTTGTTATTTAATCCCTTTTGCAAAATACTACTTCCATATACACTTTTAGATGATATTAACTTTTGACACAAGAGTGGCAGTCAGAACTTGTAAGTTTAATCCCCTGTGAAAGGGGATAAAGTATAAAAGTACTATATATAAAATACATGTACCAGTGCAGTGAATTGAAAGAAAGAAACATGAGAGTGCATTAAATTAGTAATTTAAATTTTTAAAGGAAGAAATTGCAATTGCAAAAAAAAATTAAATTTGAAAAGAAATTTTATTGAATGATCAAATTAATTTAATCAAAATTACTTAGCTTAAAAAAATTATATGTATTTGTTATGTAGGATAATATTGAAGTCAATTTAAACATAAGGATCCGAAAATTGGCTTTAACATATCATTTAGTTCATGCCATTTTTTCTGAATTGAAATAAAAATTGATTGATTTTTTAACCTTCAAGAATTATAAGCAAATTGTGTGATGTATATAGGTAGGTAGGTATAGTCAATTTCGTCTTTTCAAAATTTTAAGAATAAAATCTCAACATTCATGTTGACACAAACATTTTGTACAAAAACATATTATTTTAACACAGATTTTTTTTATTTTCATCTTTTGCTCATTTTCATCCAAACGATGCGACGTTATGGGGAAATTATGGCGACACTAGAATCCATTAAAGTCAAACATTGAAAAACACATTTCGTCCTTAGTTGAGAAATCTCACCACGAACAACACTCTACTTGTCCTCGTGTTGAGTTTGAGTGAATGAATGAATATAATACATATAAAGCAAAGAAAAAAAATGAAAGTCAAAATAGAAATGATAAAATATATACTACTAACAAAAAAGAAAAAGAAAAAAAAGGAACAAAGCATTTTTCTATGCAAATTGTGTCACGTTCCCTTCTCGCCTTACACGGAATCATTATTTAATTTACCCTAAAATAATTAAGATGCTCTAACGGAAGCCAGCCAAGCCGACATCTAAAGTAACCTCGTTTCCATCCATCTCCCATCACTATATAGCTACATAATATTGAAAGTACTATGATACTTAAGGAGAGTAGGTGATATCCTATAGTATCTCTGCCGCCTGGTTAGTCGTTACCGGATGCATCAATGTGTGTTTGTAAGTATCTATATGATGGGTAAGGTCTTCGGCCCCTTAAGTTTGTCATAATAATTTTTCACTTTCTTCGTCCTTTTTTTATGACTTTATTTGCAAGAGATTCCATCAACCCAGTGTCACATGAATTTGCTTAGTTCATTTTTACCTAAACTTGTGATAGTATTTATGTTATACATATTTATTATATGGCAAGCTTTTGTTTGTGCAAGAAAAGGATCTCAAGACCTTAGTAATCAAACTTGCATAAAAAAAGTGAACAATTTTACTAAGAATTATAGTAAACAATACTTGAAAAACATATTACAGAATCCCGGTACCTTGTACCGATTTCGATAAAAATTTTGTTTCCAAAGGCTCCTTTAAAAAATAAATAATATAATTGCATAGATATAACAAAGTGCTCTCCGAACATTGTCTCGTACATTTAAGACGGTCTCCATTTTGGAATTGGTATGACTTTGCAGTCGTTTATGTAATACAGATTTTATGTAACTACTTTTGTAACCATTTATTTTTGAAAGTCACGATGAAGAGCGTGCTTTCTTATTTACCAAGGACCAGGGGGCATTTATTTGTCCACAAAAGACTTTGTTTCGTAGTTTTTGAATGAGTTCTGCATTTGTTTTCTCTTTACTGCCTCATGGTGACAACGGAAGTTTTATTATAGGTATAGAACTTAAAGTTGGCAACACCATTTTAACTGGCTGCCATTTTTTCAGCTGTCAAGTAATTTATTTTTAGTTTGGTTTGCCATTTCATAGATAGACTGACGCCTGAACAACAACGCTTCAAAATTGTGTAAATCTATTTCATCATGGTTTCTGTTCGAAATACGTATCGCGCGAATTTTGTTTAGCGATGAAGCTCACTTTTGGTTGAATGGATACGTCAATAAACAAAATTACCGTATTTGGAGTGATGATAATCCTCAAGTGTATGCTGAGACACCGTTACATCCACAAAAACTGACTGTTTGGTGTGCTTTACGGGTTGGTGGAATAATTGGTCCGTACTTCTTTAAAAACGATTCTGGTTAGAACGTTACAGTCAATGGTGACCGCTATTGAGCCAATTGAACAGCTTTGATATGCAGGAGCTGTGGTTTCAACAAATCGGCGCAACATGTCACACAGCTCGTGCCACAATTGATTTATTGAAGGAAAAGTTTGGTAACCGCAGAGTTTCACGTTACGGATTCGTGAATTGGCCTCCAAGATCGTGCGATTTACCGCCGCTTGACTATTTTCTGTGGGGATATGTGAAATCGCTAGTCTACGCCGATAACCGATAAGTCAGAAACGATTGACCACTTGGAGGGCAACATTCGCCGTGTTATTGCCGATATACGGCCATAAATGATGGAAAAAGTCATCGAAAACTGGGCCTCCAGATTAGACTGCGTCCGAGCTAGCCGTGGCGGTCATATGCAAGGAATCATATTCAAATTATAATGCCAGAAGAATATCTTTCGAATAAGGTAAATTTCATGTCAATTTAAAATAATCATCTTTGTTTAATGTCTAAACGGGCTTTTATTACATTATTTTATTCTTTAAATATGTAGATCAGAGTTCTTTCCTAGTACATTATGTAATTTGTCTTGCTTGAGCCACATCAAAGAATAGAGCCAAGCATACGTCTCGTTTTTCAAGTGCGTTATTCCACAACAACCATATATTCGATATGCAAAACAAAATCTGGGAAAAATGTCATCCAAATCGTTAGAGCTTGTTCCGAGAAGAGGAACCACTTACAATAATTGTGTGTTTGTAATAAATTAATAATAATATTCAAAAAGTCTCTTTTTCTGCTGATACCAAACGATTATACCGAGAGGATCGGTAAATTTCGGTCCAAAAATTACAACATTGGCCCGGTATCGTCTCGGAATCATTTTGGATGATTTGGAGCTGGTAACGTCTCAGTATTGTTTCATTTTCCGATACCGATACCAAACGATTCCGAGACTTTTCTGATATCATGGCCAGCTCTTACCTTACCAAATGAACAAAAATTGTAGTTTGACACAAATTTTGTGTTTGAACTCATATCTCTATAAATAGCTAGGATTTAAAAAAATTCTGCTGTAAAGCCAGATTTGAACTTTAAATAAACTAACCTAAAACTAAACTAAACTAAGAAAAAGCAGCGTTGGATAAGGAATTCCACATTCGTGTGGCACGGCTAAGAAAATAATCTCTATATACTCTTTACGGTACGTCTGAAGATAGGCTCAACGGTTAGGTAGGCCGAAATGGGTTAACGCAAGGAATGGAGCTAGCTTTTTCAATAGAGCAAAGTTTGAAAGATAACGATAAAACACTGATATGCAAGAAACATTAAGACGATGTTCCAAGGGAATAAATATTGCCAGAATTGATCTGTTGCCTATCAGTTTTAAAGCTCCATTTTGGATTTCATAGAGCAAGTAGAAAGTTGTTTTAGAAGCACCTGACCAGCTAGCTTTGATTGAGCATTTGTATGCTTTACATATCGATACCTTCCCGTAAGAATGTATTAAGCGACATTTCAAAAATTTTAAAGGCATCGAAAAAAACCTCTGGTCCAGTTATTTATTTATGTATTTAAAAAACTAAAAAGATTTGGAACGGGATTTTCAAATCAAAATGCTTCGAAAAATCTGTTTACTACAACAAAATTCCCAAATAAATAATTGAATAAGAGGTATTTTAAAAATTTAATTTAAAATTTTTATGTCGCTTAATACATTCTTACGGGAAGGTATCGATATGTATACATAGTGTAGCCAGAATAGTAGGGGCGTTAGTGCACGATATGAGGGCATACCTTTCAATTCGACCTGACGGGTTGAGCTTTAGTATACAAATAGTCCATGTGCTAACTTTACTTTTAAGAAGTGTTGAAAAGGTGGCAGCACTGTCAGAAGGACAAAAGAAGGGTTGCCACAATTCCGAAATGTTGCTTATAGATCGTAAACCAAGGGTCGGACTATGACCCGAGAACTCCCTATGATTTCAGCACCCTTGAAACCATAGGACCACAATATTGTTTTTCTCCCACCCCTCCCCTTGCACGAAGGGGATGGAAAAAAGTCGTTTTGGAATCAAAATTTGAAAAGCCAATAAATGTTGGAAAAATATTTTAATTAATAAAATTTAAAGATGGTGTCGACGCAGAGTTTCACAATCTACTACATTACATCCAGAGTTGATTGAAAACCTACTTTGTTTTTTTTTTTATTTTTAAAAGCCACTTTCAAAGTGCTGGGGAGGTGGGACTTGATCAGTAACGCATATACCAAGAATAAAAAGCTTTTCAGTTTTCTCGATGCAAGCACCTGTCATGCTTAATGGAATAGGGGGTACTATATTCCGCCTTAACGACTGAAGACACCTTTAAGTTTTGGAGTTTTTGGCATAAGATTACACACGATTATTGATACCCCATTTGACGATGATGTTTAAATCTGAATTTAATGAGCTCAACATATCTATTCTGTCGTTGCAGCTCCACGTTTGAAGAACAGATGGAGGTGTATCTGGAAAGGAATTTGCAAAACTAAGGATGCTGTCATAAGCGAAACCGTTTAGTGAAGTAGTAGTTGCAGTTTGCAGATAAGAGATCATTTAAGAAAATAAGAAATAGTGTAGGAGACAAAACGGAGCCTTCGAGCATACCAGAATTTTTTTTTTGTGAATTTCAGACTGGAAACCATCCAAAACAATTTAGATGGAACAGCTGGAAAGGTATTTAAATTACTAATCCAACGAAGAAGTGATTCGTTGATACTAAAAGCATGAATTTTTGATAAAAGAGCTTTATGCCAGACTTTATCCAATGCTTTAGAAATATTGAGCGCAAGAATTTTGCTTTCTTCAAAACGTTGCAATTAAAGGTTCCACTTTTCGGTGAGAAAATCAGAAAAGCCACCAGTGAATATGTTGCAATTCAAGTCCCGTACCGACGCACAGACGTCGATTTGCAATAATTAGCCGGCCAAAAGTGAGTATTTCAAAGTAACGGTAAATTTATAAAAAAAAAAGTAGAAAGCTAGAGGACAATGCCAGCAACAATAATTTACCACCCACATTACTGAACTTGTCACCTAGCACGTGGACAAGCAGTTGGAACTTGATCATCTGTCAGAGTGCATCTCTCACATTTAGTATTTCTCATTTTTTAAAGTGAACTAAATTGAAATTGTGTGTTGTAATTTAAATTTTTTAAAGTATTTGTGAGGGATTATCATAATTCAGGTAAGAATCAATGTTTCTTGATATTTTTGTTTATATAAATAACGGTTTTTATACCCTTCGTATAACTTCTAAGTAAGGTCTATTTTGTAAAGAATTTTTTTTTATTTTTCATATTCCTAAGTCTTTTTTTTTTATTATAGCCCCCTATAGGGCAATATTTTTTTTTGTATAATTTGCTACACATATTAAGTTATGTAATAACGTAAAATGTTTCTGCAGATAGCTGCAGATGACAAAGTTATTGAGCTTTTAGGCGATTAAGTCACAAAACGAAAAATAACCAACTTTGATTTCAAACGTAATAAACTTAAGTTTTCTTGACTTTAGGTGCACCTTGTGCCTCAGGTATAAAAGTAGTTACCCGCAAATACCTCTACGATCAAATGCAAGAACAAAATTTGCCTAGTTTGCAGGAAAAACTAAAATACCTAGAAAAACGGCTGTTATCCTATTGTGGCGATTCGCCGGAGCGTTTAAGTTGTTTTAAACAAAGATTTGCACTTTTTAAATCGGCCATAAAACAAAAATGGTCTAAAGCCCAAAGAATGGAAGCAGTTTTTCGAAAGAAAAAATATCAGAAAAAAAGCCAAACTTGCCGAGTCGGCCTTCTAAGACTTTTGAAGATTCGAGTGAGAGGACCAAAAGAAGAAAAGTAGAAGAAGTACGTTCGGTACTTTCTGATGATATTATCGTTCATACATACATAAAAACATATGTTTAAATTTTTATTATAACTTTTTTATTTATAACTTTAGGGTCAAAAGTATGTTAACATAAATTGAAATTGAAGAGAATTGAATTTGCTACAAATTTGTACCAAAGTTTTTTTTTCTAAGACTAATAAAATTAAGTTGCCATGGAAAAATTTTTAGAATTCGTTTTTCAATGTGGTGGCCAAATGGTGGGGCTTTCAATACCTAAAATCTTGCAGTGAACCCCCTTACACATCAAAAAAGAAAATCTTTGTCCAACCTAAATTTGGAGGTTATTGTTACATTTTGATAGACATTTTGCGAAAATGTTAAAAGCTGTTTTATTAGATGATTGACAAATTTTCTTGGTTATTTCGGTAATACACAAGCATGTGTTATACCATTTTGGAAAGTGCATTAAATAGAAAACTTTTTTAAGCAATTGGCCATTCATGTTCTCATACAATTTTAATTTATTAGAGGTAATCAAACTTTTTTGAAAATAAATGTTTGTACTGAAAAAAATATTTTAAAAAATTATAATAAAAAAAATGCAATGACTACTATTAAATTTAACCACCCATCTATTGCAACAGTTATTCTAGAATATTACAAAAATAGAAAAATAGTATAAATTGTTCATCCATGGTCGTAGCGTTCACGTATTTGAGGAAAGTAGTACTTGTTAACAACTTTTGGAAAAAACATCATAACATAGTAACCACTGGGAAAATATTTTTTATATTTTTTTCTGGAAAGGTCATAAGACCTGCTACAACCAGTTGCAAGGTAATCCATTATTTACAGGACACCCTGTATATATGAAACATACATTTTTTTTTATTTTTCACCTATTCCTTAAAATCATTAAGAAATATAATTTGTTATTATCTTTTTCAACTGTTGAAAATAATTTTGTAGTTTCTGAAAATAAATATCATTATTTTTGAAATATGTTTCTTTTTGTCAATTTTCGGTGTTAAATATATGTATATTTTACAAAGTCCATTAATTTCAGTTATAATATATCATCTAAAGCTAAAATACACAAAAAAATAGTTTTGGCCGCCTAAATCTTTAAAATCGACCTCTGTGCGACGGTCATTAAGAAGATTTCGTTGTTCAAGATATTTCATAAGCTGATGATTAATCAGCGTTTCCATTACCTTGGAACAAAAGGATGTCAAGGCAATTGGTCAGTAATTGTAAGGAGAAGATGAATCACCTTTTTATTTGAGGATTGGCTGCACAAATGTTTTTTTCCACCAAGACGGAAAGTAAAATGGTAATCGACGAAGATGTTGAATTATTATAGTATTCTTAACGAATGATCAAAAGTCTTAACTGCTCATAGGACAATGCAGTATTTATGGCTCAGGTACAAATTTTGTTCTTAGAATCGTTGCAGGAATGTTTGGCTTTGTTTAAAATCCAGCCTAACCTCAAAGAATTATAAAGATCCGAACAATGGTTTCCGAGATAAACCAACACATTCTCATTATTGATCCACTGTGAAGAGGCTTTGAGGCGAATGACTGTGCGTTTGTTGGTTGAAAATATCGAGAGATGGAAAAGAGTGTCTAATGCAGCGAAAGAAGTCGACAGAAAAGTGCCCCATTTATGCATAGACATACTGTTCCATGGACTTGGCTACGTTTAACGCGATGGGTAGGCTTATCAAAGGCAGCCCACCATACTGCCACGCCATAAGTTAGAATCGGTCTAATTACCGAAATGTATAGCCAGTGAGTAATGCCGTGGTTGTAGACCTCATTTAATATCAACGGCTTTTTTGCAAGAAAAAAGTGTTGCTTTTTTGACTCTTTCTTGTAACCGCCATCTAACGTTTTTTTTTCAACTAGTGCTTATTTCGTGAATGGTAACACTTAGCTCATGTTTGATTTGACAGATAATTAGTTTTATCCTTCCGCTGAATGAATATGGTTGTGTGCCACTTGAACAACGCTGGGAAATATTGCGACATTACTTTGAAAATCATGGTAATGTTGCAGAATGTGTGCGAAAATTGCGTACGGATTTTGGAAGAAGAGAAGCACAGTCAGCTCCGTATGTTCGTTATCTTGTGAAAAAAGTGAAAGAAACTGGCATCCTCATCGATAAACCAAAGCGTGAAAAGCCAAAAACATTGCGTAGACCCGAGAATATTGGTGCTGTGGCAGAAAGTGTGCGTGAAGCGCCATCAATAACACTAGTTTACAAAATTTTGGGGCATGGTAGGGTCCTTAGAAAAAATATATTTTCTAGACTAATTCTGGGTCACTGAACACGAAAATCAAGATTATTTTTTTTTCCAAAGAAGCGTTTTCGAGATATGGGCAAAAATCATTTTCTCAGCAATTTTTTCAGATATTCCCATAAATCTCGCTAACGGCTAATCTAATTAACATAAAATGTGTATTTTCTGAATGATGTGATCTGTCTCCTTCTGACGATGTACTGCTTGTATAAGTCGGACTGAAATTTTATAAGTTACAGGCATTCAAAGTTTCAAAAACGAGTATTTTTGAAAAAATTCTAGTTTTTGGTTGCTCCGTATGGATAGAAAAAAAATATTTAAAATAATTTTAAGGACTCAAGTGAAAAAAAATCTTTTTAAAAAAGATTTGAGCCAAAGTTTTTCAAAATCGAACGATAAATGTAGAAGTTATTAAATAATTAGTGAAAGAATTTTTTTCAATAAAAGTCATATACATGCATATAAGGGTGTCTGCTATTTCCCAAAATCATTTTTTTAATTCAGAAACAACTAAAATCAAAATTATATGACCTAAAATAAAGTTTTTGATCAAAAAAAAGTTGCCTTAGGTGATAAATCGTTGCCTCTTAGGCTATTCTGTTTTCCATACAAAGGAGAATTGGGCACACCAAACACCAAGACCAATAATGACGTGATGTATATCGTTGGAAAGGTAATTTTATGAACTACAATAGTTACTAAGAAAGTTCATTTCAAATCTCTACGACTTATACAAGCAGTACATCGTCAGAAGGAGACAGATCACATCATTCAGAAAATACACATTTTATGTTAATTAGATTAGCCGTTAGCGAGATTTATGGGAATATCTGAAAAAATTGCTGAGAAAATGATTTTTGCCCATATCTCGAAAACGCTTCTTTGGAAAAAAAAAATAATCTTGATTTTCGTGTTCAGTGACCCAGAATTAGTCTAGAAAATATATTTTTTCTAAGGACCCTACCATGCCCCAAAATTTTGTAAACTAGTGTAATCAATTCACCGTCGTTCTCAACAATTGAACATTTCGGAGACATCATTGAGACGAATTTTGCATAAAGACCTTGGTATGACGCCATATAAAGTCCAATTGGTTCAGGAGTTGAAGCCAACTGACCATCCAATGCGTGTTCGCTTCGCTAAGTGGGCCTGCGATCGACTTAGAGAAGATGCCGATTTTGCCAAAGAAATCATCTTTTCAGATGAAGCTCATTTTGATCTTGGCGGGTATGTAAACAAGCAAAATTGTTGCATTTGGGGCACAGAAAACCGGCACACATACATTGAAAAGCCGATACACCCAAAACGAGTCACTGTTTGGTGATGATTTTGGTCCATAGGCATAATTGGGCCATTTTTCCTCGAAAATGAGCAAGGAGTGGCCGTTACAGTCAATAGGCGATCGTTATCGGGCCATGTTGAACGAATTTTTGTTCACAAAAATTGAAGAGGAGTATTGGCAATATTTGGTTTCAACAGGACGGCGCTACGTGCCACACAGCCGAAGCTACACTCGCTGTTTTGCGCCCTGTTTTGAAGATCGCATTATCAGCCGCAGAGCTGATGTCGTTTAGCCACCTCGGAGCTGCGATTTGACACCGTTGGACTATTATTTGTGGGGTGCCGTAAAAGATAAGTTTTACGCCGACAAGCCAGAGACAATTGACGCTTTAAAGGACAATATTCGTGAAGCCATTGGTGAAATACAGCTGCACACAATCGATAATGTGCTTAAAAATTGGACCAATCTGGTAGGCTACTGCATGGCCAGCCGAGGCAGCCATTTGAATGAAATTATTTTTCATTATTAACCGGAAGGATTGTACTTTCAAATAAAAAAAGAAATTTGAGAAAATATTCAGTAGTTTTTTTTATGGTATTTTCAAAAAAAAAAGAAGTTATTTGGCGGACCCGTTATAAGTATTAGGTCTCCAGCCTAGCTTCGTATATAAAATGAGACCAAAGTATTTAGCTTCGTCTGAGAATGGTATAGTGCAATACCTTTAATAGAAGTGGGGTCTATTTGCCGAATATCTTCTTGCTGAGAAGCCCGCCAGCTTTGAATTCATAACCCTGCTTGTAAAAATTTGATTTATCAATTCAGCCAGCGACAAAATTCGGAGATGCCAGCTCAGATGCGACTGCAGATGTTTACCACACCATGGGTGCCTGGAGGATTTTTTCTAGGGGAGGCATTTCACACAAAAAAAAGCAAGAAATCCATCTTAAAATACTAAAAAATGTGGATACCTAGATATTTCCCTCCATTCCGATGCCCTTGTACTCCACATATCGAAAAGTGGCCAGTGTAACCATTTTCTCAGCAAAGCAAAGGTGAGTTAAGTAACATTTTTGTGTTTAAGCATGCATGCTTATGCTCGAAACAAGTATATTCATATATTCGATATTAAAAACTCTTGAACGCAATTGTCAAAGAATGAAAAAGTGAAGATTTTCACTAGCCTAATACAAATGCGATTGGAAAAAGATCTCCAAGATAACCTTTTGATGTATCGTTCAACTTCACATTCAATTACAGCTATGATGCCATCTGAAATGTTGTTCAATCGAAACATTCGAGACCAATTACCATCAATAAAAGAAGCTTCGATGAACCGAATATCCGATGATTATTAAATATGAAACTGAGATGAAACCAATAAATTCACAAGGAAAGTTGTACAACGACGCGACACGCGACGCGACGCAAAGAAATACAATACAAAATGGAGACATGGTTGTATATACAATGGCAGTAAAGAAAGAGTAAAGAGGAATTTAATCCAAATATAATAGGAAATGTCAAATATTAATCTAAAAATCAAATTAAATTAATTATTTAATCCAAATGACAAAAGACCTAAATAGCCCTGAAATTATTTTCCCAGAGAGTTTCTTTTTCATCATACCAATAAAGGTCCTTAAAAACAAGTGATAAAAAATGAGCAAAAGCTATCTAGGGATGTAGGTTCATTTTATTTTGACTAAGACGTATTTGTATGTGTAATGTAATAGAGGGCGATGATTGTTAGTGAGTGTTCACAAATGGGCGCCCTTATTTTTTCCTTGAATGAATAATTTTGGGTCTCATTTTTAAATTCCATCCACGTCATTCTTAAGAAGAAAAAAAAAAAATATTAAGTAAGAAAGTAAAAAGAAATGATATTGAATTAAGGCCCTCTTCTTTCTTAAAAAAAAAATAAATAAACCTTTTAGAGAGCCACAAACAACTACCTTTTAAAGTACGTTTTCCTAAATACTTTTTTTTTGACCCTGTTCATGTTCGACACAAATTTTTGTGAAACTTTGAAGGATGATTGATAAAGGCTGCTGATGTTTAATCCATTCAGTTGCTTGGGCCTTGAGTTTAAAAAGTTATCTGTTTTAATTCATTGCCTTTAGGTGATCTTGGTTAGGGCTAGGGTGCGTTTTGTGTACCTACCTTAGTCCTACCTGTCTTTTTTTTGGTTTTGACTTTGACAAAGATATGTATACCGTTATTGCCCGAAGCTATTTCTTACGGTCCACATCGGTGGTGATTAAATAGACAGGCATATGATTGAAAAGTTAATGCTTACAATTTTGTGACTAAAGAGCTTGGGGATTTTGGCAATTTAAAATTCTCAGGGTTTGTTTTACCTATACTACAGACTACAGGGTATTTTGCTGGGCTCCTTCCATTGTTGTGTCTTTCTTCTCTTTTTTTTTATTAATAAATTAGGCCTGCCTTTTGTATAAGAATATAAGGTGTTGGTTTCGTAGATGATGTTGAATAGTAAATTAGCTTGTTTAATCTTCCCTTGAGTGCCACTTTGATGTTGATGTTGGTATATTTTTTTTTGTTCTTTTTTCTAAGATGGAAGGTCTAGGGGTGTGTTTGTATAATGAATGTATACCAACTTTTACCAAGAAATGTTATACGTCTGCTCACTGTAAAAGGTTATCATCTGAAATTGCTTCTGAAGAAAAGTTTTATCATAGGTAAGCGATGTGATATTCGAGGAGGGAGAACTGCTTAAAATTCAAATTAATTACATTTACTTGTTCATTTTTTTTTTTTTTTTTTTGTCAAGACTTTAACGTTGATACTTCTTGTTTTTCAGTTACAAACATTATACTATATGAGTTTAAGTGTAGGTGTATATAGGGGATAGGATAAAGTTTTACGCTTAATTTAATGTTGGCATAATATGTTTACTTAGTTCAGAGTTATTTGACTTAAAAGTTGTGCTAACTTTGATGACGATTCTGACGCGGTTTATTTATAACGTCAATATAGAGTTACAACTATTCAATTCAATTTATTTTGTGTACAAGTACATAAAGGTACATAGACTAGAGTAGAACTTAAGTTCACCGGGCCTTGCCGTGCGTCGTTCGGGGAGTACAACATAGACATACTGAAGATTCTTCATTTGGTTGGAACTAAGGAAATATTTTTGTGCCCAATAATAAGACCAGGTAATTACTAATAACGTCACATTAAGAAAGCATTTGATCTGCTTTAGTTTCAAAAATATTTCTTGTAGGTTATTTGATTCCGTCATTTAAATTATTATTTTCATTTATGAAACAATTATTTATATTTGAAAGGGTTGTCAATAATTCTGTTTAAGCTTGAGGAACAATGTGATACAAATGAACTTATCTTATCGACATAATTTTTGATATTGGAAACACATGCGAAAAATAAATAAAAACTTATAGCCCATGGGTTTCTTAATTACCGCACTCATCGGTCAAACAAAGTAAGGGGTGGATCATAGAACAGTGCATTGAACACACGATAGGCCTGAAAAAGAGGTAGAATCATTGCAATAAAGAAGAGTTCAGTTTAGAACTAAGAACATTCTTCTCAATGTCTCTTTCATATTGATAAAGTCATACTAAGCCCAAACTTAATCGATGGTGGTGACTTTGCAGCAAAGCACACCTTCTGATGCATATTTCAAAAAGGTCGAATGCTTTGTATATACCTATATGAGGCAGAAATAAAAAATGATTGCAACTTTAATTCGACTAGCAATCCAACTTACTAGCCAAAATTGATCCGTCAAAAAACCTTACCTAATCGATTTATTTATGGTAAAAGGAATACGCTCTAATAGTATTGAAACTTCAGAGAGCTAAGATCTCTTCTCAGATCATTCTGCCGTCATACTTATTATGAGCGAAAGCCTTGTCAAAATTGAAAAACCACCCAAATTAACAAACATCAAAACCAACTGGGAAGGACTTAAGAAAGACATCGAAGACAAAGTTGAATTGAGTGCTAAAAACGCCAATATCAGATTTCAAAAACCGTGAAGTTGGAAAGTACCTTGAAAGCTTGACATTGGGGAAATAATCCAACTATACTCACTTTGGAAAGATATAAAACAAAAAACCTAAGGCTTCCAGAACCTCTTCCTTAAATCTCAAAAGCTATTGAGATAATATTACTTCTGCCCCTAGTCAATAAAATAAGGAAAACGATTAATACCTGAATATAAGTTCAGTTTAGGAGCAAGCATTCAACAATGATCAACTAAACAGTTTATCTCATGTAATCGAGGGCTTCTGGAGATAAGAAATTTTTTTTCGACGGTCTTTTTGGATGTGTCACAAGCGTTTGACACGTTGTGGCACGAAGGCCTCAAACTCAAACTAACAAAAGTCTTGCCTGATGGACTTTATAAAATTCTAAACGAATATCTAGAAAACAGAATTTTTCGTGTAAAACACGGAAATGAATATTCAAATTTCAATGAAATAATGGCTGGGGTACCACAAGAAATTGTATTAGGTCCAGTTCTGTACCTTTTATTTACACTGTAGCCACGTTAGCTGATCAAACTGCAATATTAGCAGTAGGCAAAAGTTATAAACTCAGTGGCGTAGCGAGCACTTCAGGGGCCCCGTATCAAACATTTTCAGGGGCCCCTTTGACAATGGCACTACCTTTTTTGTTTCCTGCAAAATTAACTTATATCAACTTATTTTAAAAGTATAGCAATCTAGGAATTTAACATAAGTTAAGCTACGATTAGACGGTCAACGCAAATGGTAAACGCGTCAAAGTGACGTCAAATTCTATCCCAGAATCTTGTCATGTGGTCGTCAACGTAGAATACTTTCAAAGCGTTGACGGCTGCACTTACGCTCTCGTTGACACAAATTTAAGGGTCAATGCGATGATTATTTTCGTTGGCTGTGAAATCACTTTGTCAACAAAGTTAGGACACGTTCACCAACGCATAGACTGTATTCTAACGTGGACACAGCAGTATTTTCTGCCTTGACCTTCATGTCAATATAGAACATTTTGCATGTTTTTGAGAATTTTTAATAGATCGACAGTTAAAATAGTTTGACAGATGGGGGACGAGCTATGTTTTGATATCAAAAGTATATTTCGATCAAAATGTCACCCGATTGCCCTTAACCCTTATGTGCGTGACGAAAAAAACACCTTAAACCGTGTGATAAGGTACCCGGGTACCTTTATATAAATTCATATGAACACTTGCTGTTTGTTCTATATTTGTATGTTCATTACATGATAATTCATTCATACTACCCTTGATTCATATTTTACTCACTTCTTTACTATATATTTACGGTCAGTTAGACTTAAATAGAAGCCATTGCTTAAGATGTTGACTTTTCAAAAAAAAAAAAACTTAAAATTACTTGAAATTTTGAAAATAAAAATATGCATTCAAAAACAACCTAGTATACAAAAAAATGTTGGTGGCACAACAGCTCGTGGAGAACCAAACCAGGGCCTAGTGACTTACAACTCTCAACCATTCCTGTTCACGTGTTGTTGCTAGGAATGGAGGGCACCTACAATTTTTTGGCGATTCCGAGCGGCTAGATGAGAAGCACTTATTCATGACAAGTAGTATACTCTTGGAGGATTTGTCAGTTCCTCGCAAGAGATAAAACCTCGTAAAAACATTTATGTTTTAGGTCGCATTGGCTTGGAATCGAACCCAGACATTCAGCATGCCAGTCCAACGCACTAACCGTTATGCCATGTATGGTAGTACATACAACCATAGAATATTTTAGTTAATTTTTGCTGTCTTTACGAGTTCTAGTTGTTTGTTCGTAAAAAATAATTTTACCACAGGTTTTTATCGGGTCTATGCAACTGGATTGAATGACTGGAATAAGACGCTTGTTTTGATAATAATAAAGAATGTTTTCATCCAAAAACATACAGACACACAGTGTTTTCTACACTCTTCACATTGTTTTTAGGTCCCTAAAAACACTAAAGCAGTTGAAATGCTTTCGTCAATCCAAGCATTCAAAGCACCGAAACTGCCAAACTCGATAATAATAACTTGCTATAAAATGCCATGCTTGGTTCAAAAATTGTGAAAAATCTTCGCGTTTCAAAAAATAAAATAAAGCAATTGCTATTACTTTTTGTTTTCAGTCAAAAGTATATGCTATTTTAGCAAATGGTTATATTGCTGCTAGGATTTTTGCAAGGTTTTTGCTCATTACTCGAAAAACTACCACACCAAGCTAGATATTTGTCATATGCGTATGATCGGATAGGGCTCTTAGTCTTGCATTCTGTACCAACAAAGTTTGTTGATATCTTGTATATTTTTCGACATACGGGCTTTCAAAGTGGCTGATAACGATACTCATAACTTCTGATAGTACCTACGTAAAGTTATCAGCCACTTTCAAAGGCCGTATTGCGAAAACTATAGTAAATATAAGAAAAAAATTGCTGAAAAATGGGAGCCTCACAGGACCCCCTACCATACACAAATGAAAAATGTCTTCCATCGCATGGTAGTTTTTCGAGCTATAGTAAAACACGTGTAAAAATGTAACGTTATCACACTTTGGTCATGTACAAATACGTTCCCTATTCATGAAGGTACCGAGGTACCTCGTCACACGGTTTAAGGTGTTTATAATTTTTTGGTGGACAGGGATCTTCCCATTCGACTCACTAACTTGCAAATTATTAAAATATGCACAAAATATAATGTTAGGAGCTCTCATAAAGTGTCTTGCACATAGCTAGCCATTAAACTAGTTTAATTGGACATTGAAAATTGAAAAGGTACCCGGGTACCTCGTCACGCACATAAGGGTTAAATCACTTTTTTCCGAAGCAGTAAGGAAACTACAAACATTCATGATCTTAATGGGTTTTTAATCCATCGATATCGTAGCCATCCTTCGGTTGAGTTTGACAACTGATGGCTTAACCTATGGAAGACAAACTATTTTTTGACGGCAAAGGTGTATTTCGATCCAAATATCACGCAATTACCCAGAATCACTTTTTTCCGAAGCAGTAAGGAAACTTATAAATTTCTGATTTTTAGAGGTTTTTTAATCCATCGACATCGTAGCTTGACAACTGATGGCTTGACAGATGGAAGACAAACTACCCAACTAACAAAATTGCTTCGAATTTCAGATATTAAAGTGTTATTTGTTTCTATAGCGCTCCTGTTACCACTCTGACGGGAAGTAAATACCTTGTTGGAGCATTACTGATTCCTTAAAAATTTTCTGGTGCAAATTATATCATCTTGATAGAAGCGATGTACCAATCTTTCTTTAATCTCTCTATATTGTTCTTATGAAATGACGACGGAGCTTTTAACTCTATGGACTATTATATAATGCTTATATGATTGCAAGAAATGATTATAAGAAGCTTCTTTGGATGATTATAGGGGCAAAATTGTTAGTTGGGTATATTTTGACGGCAAAGGTATATTTCGTTCCAATTGTCACGCGATCACTCTAAAATCTCTTTTTCCCGAAGCAGTTTTATATATCACAGTTTTCAAGTTTTTTCATCCATTCACATTGTATTGTACGACATTGTGTGTCGTATTCATCTCAGTGGAAAATTTCTTACACACATCGAGTCATCTGTATTGTGGGGGCCCCTTTATCTCGGGGGCCCCGTATCATTGATACGGCTGATACCGCGGTAGCTACGCTACTGTATAAACTGCTCTTTATAATGTTAATGAGTGGACAAAAACATTACGAATTGCGCTCAATTAACAAAAGTCAGTCCACGTAGACTTTAGATAGATAGATTTCCCGTCTTTCTTAATACCGCTCGTTCCATTTGAAAATGGCAAAATATCTGGGAATGACTCTAGAAACCAAAACGGATGCCACACGTAAGAAAATGCGAAGAATTAAAAAAGTAAATTAAGAGGTATGAACTGGCTACTTGGGAAATATTCTAAGCTCAGTATTGAGTAAAGTTGATTTTATAGAGGCTGGAAGTACTTAAACCTGTTTGGACTTATAGTTTACAACCTGTGATATGGATAATGGATTTAGAATAACTTACAATCGTTTGAAAATCCTCACAGGGATCTTGGAACTCTTAAAGTTCGGGATGAAGTTAGGAGTTTCCCACGAAAACATAGAAATCGGCTATTAGAACACCCTAGTTCAACGATTATAGACATTCTTGATGAATCAAATTTAGTACGTCTCCTGCAAAGAACTAAACCATCTGACTTAGTGCGGTTAGCGGAAAACCGCTTTGGAACCATGGAATAAACTGAAACTAGCAAAGGAAAGTTACCTGCAACACGCTAATTAACTTCGTTGAGGAAAACATTGCTAGAAGTTTCAATTTATTTATTTATTAATGTATTTGAATTAAGCTAATTAATCTAGCGAATAACTAAGTTTTGATCCAGCAGCGATGGAGGAAGTCAATGTGTGATGTCCGGAGTACCTATTATAAATCGGAAGCGACCACCATTTGGTTCTGATGAGTCTCAAACTACGAACCGTTGCCGTACAAAAGCCAGCGCAGGGGTGAAATAAAAAGTGTTTTTATGGAGGCTGGATCCGAAAGTGTACCCAAGCAGACGAGAGTTAGAGGCTCTGGGATATCCCAAGATACATGGGATAGTATCGAACTTCGCAAGGGGATGTTCTATCGCCAATTCTCTTCTCTATTGACGGCCAGTGTTGGTACATTTGAGCGACAGGGCATTTAATTGAGACGGTTTGAATTGCTCAGTCATTTAGACTATGCCGATGACATATGTCTACTAGCAAATAACATCAATGCGCTGAATGGGATGTGCCAACCACTGCAAGTGAAGGGAGAGTCGAGTGGTCTGAGAATAAACAGCAAAAAGACAAAAACAATGCTCACAGGCCGCTCCACACAGCAGCGTATTATTCTACACTCTACAGGATATGCCAGTTGAAGAAGTGGAATAGTTTAACTACCTTGGCAGTATTGTTTCTGCAAACGGTGGCACGGATCTGGACGTTAAAAGTAGAATAAATAAAGCTCGTGCTGCTTTCAGTACTCTGTCCCCAATTTGGAAATCCAGTCAAATCTCCTTACGCACTCCTCACGCAATTAGTTGAGATTCTGCGAGTCCAATGTCAAATCCGTGCTGTTATATGCTTGTGAAACCTAGAAAGTCACGTCTACCATTTGGATGAAATTGCAGGCTTTTGGGAATCGCTGTCTTCGCCACATCCTAAAGAGAAATAATATCAAATAAGGAATTGTGGCGTAGGACAAATCAAGAGCGGCTGGACGTCGACATAAGAAAGCGTAAATGGCGTTGGATTCGTCACACACTCAGAAAACCAAACGATGAAATTGCAAAGCAGTCCCTTGAATGGAATCCTCAGGGTGCACGGTGGGTTGGAAAACCAAGAACAACATGGAAATCAACTGTTTTAGCGGAAGCAGAATCCAAGAGAAAGACGTGGCCACAGCAGCAGACCGTGAAGGATGGAGACGTTTTGTTGACACCCTATGCCCCAGCCGGGGTTACAGGACACGATGATGATGAAAGTTTGAATAGCCTTGTCTCTGTCAATTTTAAATAAAAACTACTTCTTAAAGACTAGATAAGAGTTGAGTCTATCTTTGCTCCGAAAAGTTATGATGTCCAAATCTTTGATTTTTCGATTTTTGTTTTGGTTTTTGCTAAATTTTACTGTTTTGAAATTATTTTGTTTTGATAGAAAATTTTATTTTGAACAAAAAGTTGGGTTGGGGTCAAAATTCAGCGTGTGCAAAAATTCTGTTTTCAGAATTCTACTTTCAAAATTCTGCTTTTCAGAATTCTACTTTCAGACTTCTGTTTTTCATAATTCTGGTTTTCAAAATTCTGTTTTTCAAAATTCAGTTTTTTATAATTCTGTTTTAAAAAACTTTGCAAAGTTTTGTAAGAGAATTTAAAATGTAAGTTTAAATGTCGATTTAAGATTAACGTACTTCGAATTCATGCAGTGGATGCCGACATTTTTTGTTGTTAATGTGATTACCTCCGACTTTTTGGACAACAAATTGTTAGGTACATATAAAATAAATAAGAACAAAAACATATTTACAGCTCGAAGGGACGCAAAAAGACTGGGTATGAGAAAGCAAACATAAAAGAGGACGCTGTTCTTCAAAAAAATCGCTTTTAATTCAGACCCGCAATTGTGTCCATCTGTACCTCAATCTTTCTCTTAAACCGCTGAAGTGACTTCTTCTTCGGTCCTAAGGTTTGGCTTAAAAGACCATTGATTTTTTAACTCCAAAAATACAGTTTTTTTTCCATAAAAACTGTTAAGAAAATCTTAAATAAAAACATTTTTTGACGCGAAAACTCGTGGAGAACTGGAGCCTAGTGGCCTACAACTCTCCACTACTGTGTGCATGTTGTTGGCAAGATTGGTTTTAAGAAAAGCAATTTATCTCAAAAATGGCTCTTAAGGTTTTGATAGTCTTTTTCCTGCGTAATGGTAATATTGAAAGAAAACAGAATTAGCAGAATTTTCTTCATCTTAAAACAAATTGACAGAATTTTGAAAAACTGAATTTTTTTGAAGAATTTTGAAAAGCAGAATTTTTATACCAGAATTTTGACCTGTTCCCCAAAAAGTTTTATGCGTTAATTGTCAAATTCGGCTTAGTTTTCAACTTATACCAAACAAATTGAAAAGTGGCCAGTATGACCATTTTCTCAGAAACATTTTGGTGAATTTAGTAGCATTTTCAATTTCAAGCATGCATATAGACAAACAAATAAATATATTCAATAATAAAAACCCTTGCACGGAATTGTTCCTTTTTAAAAGGTATATTCAAAGCCTTTAGATTGCCTATAGAAATATAGCTTTGATATTACTCTTTAAATTGCCTTAATGGCGAATGTTTTCTTAATTCCTATTGTTCTTGCTCTGCCAACCAATCAGAACTAATTAGAAATCACAAAACTGTAAAACGTACAAAAAGTAATTTCGGGCAAAAATTAAATCCAAATGAACTAAGAGAACTTCTTCTTTTTTTGCATGCAAGCAGGCTGCTGCAGAAAACATAAATACGTGCTCAAAGAAACTTCAACTTTATTCTATGCAATACACTAAGTACAAAGCTAAATGGGCACCAATAGTTTCTAAAATTAATTTAGAATACGTATTCGTAAAACTATGTGTTTTATAAATTTCAGTTAACTGTTTTATGTTTTATAATTGAATTTCTGTTAAATTAAAGAGATTTAAGACAGCAGGTGAGAGTTTTTGTATGGTAGTTTACACGACTAACGAAATGCCATTATTTACGTCATATTTTAGGAATTAATTCTAATCATGTTATGTGACAGAAAACATGGCGATTTTATCACTGGCGTGTAAGGTATAAATCTACTAATATAGGAATCAATAATTCAGGTTGTTCTGCCAGAAACAAGAAAGAATTTCGTTGTAATGTAATGTAATCTACTTAGTCACATTATTAAACATTTTGGCCTTATTCATTTCAAACACAATAATATTATTAAGCTCATTAGTAAATGTCAACCATAAAACATTACCTTAGCAGCCAATCGGAATTAAGTGTCCGAAAGGCGAAAGGACTTAATATAAAGATATTATGTGAATTCAAAAGGGAGAAGGCTTTATTTGTGTTTCCTGAAGTTGGTGCAGTTTTGGGCATCCAGAGAGTTCTTATTATACAAAAATAAATTATCCACAAGACAGGAAAAAACAAACAAACAAAAATAAATATAAAAATCGCACAAAAAAAAAAAAAACAAGACAAAAATAACTTAACAACGTAAACGCCTTGCATAATATTAAAACTTTAATTTTCATCCCAACCAGGAAACACCACCACAGCCTTGCTATAGCGCTACCACGTTCACGTGACATAGCCAGAGAGGTTCCAGTTTCATTTAGATGACAGTATCCTGTCAAGGAGATGGGGAAACCAGAGGGTAGCAGGGTAAAAGGATGCATTAAACTGTACTGTTTTTCATTTGTGTTTTGAGATTGTCCTTTTTTATGTTAGTAGCTACAGCTATGTCTATAGCTATAGTTGCTGAACATTGCAAGTTCGTATCCAGACGGGGGTCATAGAGTAGCCCTTAACTTTCATTATACTCCTGAGAGTAAACACAAAGAAAATTACTATTTCTATTTTCGTGATCTCTTGTTTGTTAAAAAATTTAAACTTCTTAATTTTAACTTTTAAGGCTTTATGTATATTTTTGGTTATTTTCTTATAACTTTTGCTAGAGCCATAAATTACATTCGACCAACCTCAGAGTTTTATAACTAGAAAAGACAACAAAATCAGAAAAAAGGTCGATTATGGCATTTGGGCTTGAGGACGAGAAATAATTTAAAGATGGAAGCACAGTCGACGCACGTCCCTTATTTCACGACCTCCAAGGGAGCAAGTAAATCTGTGCAAAAACCAAAAGATCGTTTTATCCGAGTAACCCAAAAATATAATAAAAAAAAATCCATTAAAGTGACAAGTCGGAGAAATTTTATTTGACCCTAACACTACTTTCCAGAAATTTGTATAAAAAACTTTTCGTTAAAAGCGACTGGGAGATGAGAAAAAACGTATCTGACTTTTTGGCTGTTTTGAGCTAGGGCCAGTTTTTTGCATTTTTAATATTTCTTTTATTTTATTCTTTGAAAACAGAAGCCCTAACTTGCATTTTAAATGGTTAAAAACGCTTTAGAACGACAGGAAAACATTCATAAACAAAACAAAAAAGTTTGTGTAGGCAAAAACAGTAAAATGCGTTTATCTTGAAATGTCAGATAGATACTTTTTTTACTTGCGATTATAGGTACAATAAGGTAAGTTTTGGATTCGTGCAAAAAAAATTTTGAGATAACAATCAAACATGATATTACGATGATAGAGAACACCAAAAAAGTGGGTGGCACAATTCTGTCTGTATGTCTGTCTGTCTGTCCGTACCTCAATCTACAGCCTAAACCACTGGAGCGATTTTCTTCAAATTTTGAACTTAAAGTTTTTTTGTAACTCTCCAGAGGGGAAATGAAATTTTTTTTAGCTCAAAAAATAACGGTACTTGCCATACAACCGTTGAAGAAAAGTCTATTAATCTCAAAAACGGCTCCAACGATTTTGATAAAAAAATCAGTGTATTATTGTAAATTAGGGTGGTCGTTATAATGTTTTTTTTTTTAGTTTTATCATTTGGATGGGCTTAAATCAGCTCTAAATGAAGAAAAAAAATTCCCTAATTTTTCAGATTTTTATTTTCATCCCCTTTAGTCGCTGTAGGGGTAAAATTAAATTTCCCTTTTTTGTTGGAAATTCGCATAAAAATTGCCGAAAAATTTAGGGCATGTAGGTTAGAAGTAGACAAGAAAAAAAATCCTACTGGAGAGGGGTAATATCTCCCACCGCTTGGAAGGGAGGGGCAATTTATAAAATAATTACATAAAATAGAAATAAAATAATTAAAAAACAACGATAACACTTGCAGTAATGTTTTGTAGCTTTTGGAAAGCCAAAAGTCCATTTTAATTGTTGATTATTAAATAAAGTTTTTTGAATAAACAATTTCAGCAAAATCTGTTTTCAAACCTATAATTACAAAAATAAAAATAATAATTCTTCAAAATATTGAGTTTGAAAACAATTTTTAGCCAAAATAGTTAATCAAAAAACCTTAATTTAAAAACAAGCCATAATAATGGGCTTCTGGCTTTCCAAAAACCTGCAAAAACATTACTGTTAGTATGTCCGTTGTTTTTTATTAAATTTTTTATTACAAAAATAAAAAAATAGTAAAAATAGTTTCATCCATGGTCGTAGCGTTCACGTATTTGAGGAAAGTAGTACTTGTTAACAACTTTTGGAAAAAACATCATAATATAGTAACCACTGGGAAAATATTTTTTTTTATATTTTTTTCTGGAAAGGTCATAAGGCCTGCTATAACCAGTTGTAAGATTATCCATTATTTACAGGACACCCTGTATACATACGTCCAAACAATAAACAAAAATTAGCAATAATTGTATGGCAAATTTGACAAATTTGC